>JAQBSW010003493.1:0-82453 GCA_029291075.1 Eudiplozoon nipponicum
ATATATATATATACTTGTTAGTAAAAGTCAAAAGTTGCTTAATGTAGTGAAGTAAATTCATTTAGTAGATAGGTTACGTTGTTATTGGGAACACTTATACTTCATTCCAGAAATCTCCGTGGTTGGGATACGAAAATGGACACATCTGCTACGGAGTCTGTAACTCGATCCGTTGAGGCAATCTATCGCAAATCTTACACAATTAGTCGTTGCATAATAACGCATGTTTTCGGTTATGCCTATGTGGCACCCTTCCAGACGTAAATTCTCGACCAACTGTCCCAAATCTGCCAATTTAGAACAGACACCAAGTTACCTGTTGAAGCGGTATCGAATCGAAGATATGTGTAATTATGCAATAATTGATTATGTGGTTGTGGATTACAATTTTTTAATTCAATGTTGCGAGTTTGATATAGGCGCCAATCCCAGCATGTACACATTTGTCAGATTGACCTAAGCATTACATTAGGTAGCAAAGGCTTTCCATCCAGTTGAACGGCTGCGTACTTATCAGGCGCTCCTCACATATTGTCCAGAATTCGCCACGGCCAAGGCTCGAACAAGGACACGTTTGCTTTGTTGACTCTACCAATTTCCATTACGTCACCAGTACGCAGACTGCAAACTCTGTTCAGTTAAATACCAAATTTTGTTTTTGGTTAACCGCCTAACAAGGACGGAACCGGACTTCCGGTGGATGACTATCTTTTGCCCTTTTCCAGAATGCTTAGTTTTTTCTGACAAATCTTTGTCTACTGGGAGTGGTGCTCATCTCAAGCTCGCAACATTAATTTTGATAATTCTTATCGCTACCCGTGCAATCGATTATTGCTTAATTGCATGAGTTTCCAGTATGTTTGACTGACGTGTGTCTGTAGCATCACACCTTTCGTTTAAGCTGAAGATTTCATTCACAACTGATAAAAATATAAAAAAAATAACGTTTTAACGTATCCTTGAACAAGTCCGTTTTTATTTCTCCGCTCCGGATGGCTATCAATATGTCAATATGCGATTGGACAACTAGTCAAAAACTTTTTTTCACAAACCAGGCTTCTAGACGTGGACTCCGGTTTTGGGGAGCAAATTGTCAGTCTTGCTCCTACGTCAGACGCAACTCTGTCTCGTTTCTCTTCTGAGGCAACTTCTTCACTTCGCGACACGACGTTACTTCCACTGCTGCTTGTACTGCTGTTTGACGCGTTCTGAATCTCCTTCAACTTTGATTTGACCCGTTTGGCCAACGGATTAAATGAGGGCGAGCGACGTTTCAAGCCTACCGCCACGGTGGCTGCAGTTGCCACGGCAATCACGGCGGATCGCTTCTTGCGCTGCTTTGGTGTTGCCTGTTCAAGTGTCAGGGTGTTGAGCTGCTTCGGCACACTGTACGCATCCGCGTTCTGAACAAGAGTGTGCGGTAACATTTTTTCGTTTTCAACGTTTTGTGGAGCTATGGGCATATACTACAAACAAAGGATGTTGGTTTATTAAAACGGAAATAATTTTTTTAATGCCAACCGCAGTTGATGCTATATTATCTGAGTAAAAATATATCGAATGGCAGCTCTGGCACTTATATAACTTTTTTGTATCTTCTAAACGCGTAAAAACTTTCCAATATTGATTATCAATAGCATGCGTGAAAACCTTTTATTCATAAACGATTGTTGTGGGTAGTTGATTTTTCGTCATTTATATATATATATAGATTTCTTGCCGTAAAATTCAATGCGTGTTGAACCACAAATTCTCGCTCTGTCAAATTTGAGTAATCTCAACCTTAAATTCCGGCATTCGCGCTGGAGTGTTGGTCTCTGAAGATCACACTTTAGTTCATTTATATTCGCCACTACTGATTCCAAACCCGCTGTGGCAAAATTCCAGCCTTAAATCGGTATCATGCTGCTTTTCATTTTTAGTTAGTCCACAATACGCGTGCAATATTTTAATACATTTAAGCTGAATTCCTATTGGCTATTTAAAATTGCCCAATGATATATGCGTCATGCATTCATAAATTAATTACGGCTAATATTTTATTTATTCATTTATTATTTTTTAAACATAGAACTACAGTACTTCTACAATTATGGGAACTTTATTACATCTTACTAAAACTTGAAATATAAAATTACTTAAATTCGACGGTAAGCACTGTCTAGATGTATTACTACAGGCACAGTTACAAAGCTGAATTCCAATTGGCTATTTAAAATTGGCAATTCTGTATGCGTCATGAATTCCTAAATTAATTACGGCTAATATTCCATTTATTCATTTATTATATTTTAAACATAAATCTACAGTACTATTACATTTAAGGTAGCTTCAATAAAATTTAATAAAACCTGAATATAAAATTGCTTAAATTCGGCGGTAACCACTGTCTAGATGTATTACTACAAGTACAGTAACGAAGCTGAATTCCTATTGGCCATTTTAAATTGCTCTATGCTCTATGCGTCAAGAATGCATAAATTAACTACGGCTAATATTTGATTTATTCATTTATTATTTTATTAAAATATAGAACTACAGCGCTTCTACAATTATAGCACTTCAAAAAATTTGTTAATACCTGAAATATATCAGGCTTGAACACGACGTTAAGCAATTTCTAGCTGTATTACTACATTCCGAGTAATAAAATTCAATATTTTTTATTTCGATTAATCCTATTGATTTTCTTTATTTGGAACGTGCTTTTTAATGCCAAATAAAACAAAAGAAATTTTCAGTAAACTCGTTGTCAGTAATTGTTTATAATTTCTGTGGTGTGTAACTATAGGCAGCTCGTTTTTTAATAATATAACCGGTAAAAATATTCGATGAAATTAAAAACGAAATAATTTTCATGTTATTGACAAGAATTTAAATAAATTTACACATTAGAAAGGAAAAAATGTTACACTTGTATCAATAGGTTATTGGAAACAATAAATATTTTTTACTCCTTATCGTCGTAATTATCTCAAAATGCGGAGATCAAACTAAATAGTAAACTTATACGATCAAAGAGTGGAAAATAAGGAAATTTCTAATTTTTAAATATATATCAGCACTAATTCAAATTCAACATCATTACTTGTTTTTCAAGATTACGTTAAGAGGTCTGCAACGTGATAATCTAAACCACTTTGTGCATTGCCAACTAATTATTTATTGCATTTGGTATGTATCTGAAAATCAATAACAATTAAAAACGCGTCGGAAATCTGCATAATATTTTACGCTACTGTGGGTATGTGTTACCGGTTCAGTTGACACATACATTTAAATTGCAACACGATTTCTGCCTAGACGTTCACCAGACATTGATTTGAGGCTATTCACAGCGTTTTAAAAATCGCGTGATGTCAGTAATTTGTGAATAGCTGTGAGTTTGAGAATTTCACTGATGGAAAAGCATAGTACGGAGTGTACGTTGCTAATTTCGAAAAATTCTACCGTTTTATATTTTGTTCCATTTCCATTTTACGAAAAATGCAAATACATTTATCTGTAGATACTTGATGAGAGGTCACGGAATGGTTATTTGAGATAATTCGCATTATATCTATTCAGTTTTGCCTTTTGAAAGTGATTAGAGCAACACATTGCGAAGAGACGTGCACGGGTTCGAGCCCTGTCATCGACGCATTTTGCCATGGGCAGAGTTGGCAGATATAACAACAGAAGAAACTGCATCAACTAAAAATAATAAATCAGGTGATGGAATTATGAATATATTGGCGAACAAAGTCTTGGCAAGAAATGGTAAACAGGACCGGACGCAAATGGTGTGGAGAAATAAAATGATTTAATCAAGCATAATGCGGAAGCTTATATAATTAAATGTTACAGGGTGGGCAAGTGGCCTGATCGTCTAAGACCTATCGACGTGAATTTGTCAAAATGCTGACAAATATGCAAATTGAAGCCATTAATAAAAAGAAAGGTGAACTCCCTAATTTTCAAAATATATTCAACTGCTGAGATAAAACATTTCTTCAAATTAAATTGGCAACAGAGAAAAAGTTGAAAAGCAATGAGGAGCAGAAATCATCAAATCCAGAGCCTGGTAACATAAGGAGTTCACCAAGTCATTTAAAAATCACAAAAGAAAACGATGTATCATCACCTGAAATTTGGCTCGGCAAGAACACTGAAAATCAAGAATTTGACATTCCTCCGGATTCATTATTTAGAAAAGACATATCGTTGGATAGAAGAGGTTGAGCAGTACTTATTTATAGTAGAACTATGCTAAATGCGAAAGTGTTACATACTAGTAAATATGATAAGGTGATTGATTTCACATTTATACAAATCGAGAATTTGATCCTAGCAGCGGTTTACACACCGTCATATGCTATTCTAAATAATGATAAAATACTTACCAATTCTATCCAATCTATTTTGAACTGCCATGGTTATAATGTGGTGGTAGGCGATTTTTTAATAAGATGCATGACTTTGAAATAATCAATATTTTTTTCCAATCATGATCCAAAGCAGATTACAAAGGAATCAACTAAAGGTTCGGAACGCTTAGATTTTGTGTATATAGAAATTGGTGCGATGAACTCATAAAGTTATGATGTTGCAAACTATTTCAAAGATTCGAATCAAAAATAAATTATTATACAATAGAACAACTTAAGTAGCAAAACACAGAAAATTAATTTTGAGAATGCACACGAGCAAAGTTTTAGAATTAACTGGAATCTTTTCAGAGAGTAAAGCCTAATGATTGATTATGAAAGTTTTACATTATGAACACTGATGAATTTGTTTCTTCTGTTTCAACGTTATTATCTGATTTATTTCATACATCTACGTTTAAGGATTAAATACCGAAGCGAATCAATAGGAAATTATGTAAACTAAGAATTAAATGAGATAATATATTTTGAAATGTAGTCAAACTAATAGTGCTTATAAAATGAGGTTAGATTTGATTGACAATGAAATTAATTCATCACTGCTGATAATGAGTCAAAGATCAGAAGCAATCATATTTTGTAAACCAAAGAGCAATTCTAAACGAGGATACAAACTCCTCACAGTTTACAGTAAATAAAAGGATAAATTATAGCGCATATTACATGTGGATATAACTCAGTATGAATTTATCTGTGAATTGGATCAAGTATCTGGCAATTCGATATGTAATCCACAGAATGAGAGCAATTTCATGGATCTAACTGATCCTTTGGTTGACCGGGAACCAGGACTTGTAAACGGCAGTGATGTATTTATAAAATTAATGTTAAAAATAAAATCTAAAAAACAAAATGATCACCTTGGTATATCGATTAATAACCTTCTTTAAATTATCTTTAACTTTTAGGAATGCACTCTGCAATTTTATAAATAGAATTTTGAAGAGCGGGAAATTACCAATCGATATTCTAACGATAGTAGCTAAACCGCTGCCAAAAGTAAATTAGCTAAAGTGCGCCAATGTTTATAGACTAATCTCTATTAGCCCTTCGTTTTTTAAGATAATAGAACGACTGATACTATATCATTTAGAATGTATGTTGCCAGTTGATTTTGATACAAATCAACATGGCTTTACGAAAGATAGATCGACATTTACTAACATGCTTTCTATGCGGAAACATGCAATTTCACTAGATGAGAAAAAGTTAAATGGATTAATTGTATTTATAGATATCTCAAAAGTTTTTGACTCTCTATATTTTGATTCTATTTTGAAGGCGATTAATTAATTGAATATTGATCCAAATATTTTTAGATTACTTAGATACTATTTATATAACCGAAGAATGAATAATCAAGTAAATGATTTGAAATCAGATATGAAAAAAGTAACAAGAGGAATTCCACAAGGTAAAAGTTTGGGGCCAATTTTATTGAAAATCGTATTTGCACATTTCGAAACTAAGATTCTTAACGGTCGAGTTGGCAAATTTGCTGATGATTTAAAAATAATCTTTCCAATTGATCCAAAAAATGTAGTCTTCTCCAAAAATAATGTGACACTAGATTTGTATGACTTAAGTAGATATTTGATAACATTAGGTCTGAGAATAAACAGTAAAAAGACGAGAGCTTTAAAAATAGGTAACAGAACATAATTTAATTATGTTTATTTTCATGATTCTGTGATATATGATGTTTTTGAGATTAAACTTCAGCAAGAAATTAAGGATTTAAGCATAAATATTCAATGTAAATCTTCAGCTGAGAGACATATTGAAAGGATAGTAAGCAATGCCAAAAGCAGATGGGCACTAACAAATAGAAATATCACCTGGGAACCGTAATTGTTTAATACACTGATAATAATGTTCTTTCCACAATAACGTTCTTTGCGCTCTAAACTTTAACTATAGATGAACTAGTGACGTTAAAGTGTAGAGCGCAAAGAACGTTATTGTGGAAAGAATATTATATCAGTGTATTAAATAGAAATATCTTATTGAACGATATAAAATTGCAAATGTATATCATTTGGATTAGACCGATACTGGAATATGCTTCCGCTGTTTGGAATCAATTCAAAAAGGGTTTGGCAAATATGATAGAAGCTGTACAAAGAAAAGTTTTGAAACATATTAGTCCTCTCCTGCACTATATAAGCCAGTAGATTACAATCTGTATCACTGCAAACTTTATGGTTTCGGAGGATGTGCTATTGCATAAAATTTTTCCACTTGAACCAACGGACTGGTACCTATACGAATCCAATAAGAAAGATTCATGAAGTTGGAACCAGATCTGGAAATTTGGCGATCTCTCCACCTTTGGTGGGAAAGATTGCGGGGAAGTTATTCTCATTTTCCGAAAATTTAAAAAATTTACAATCAATTACCAAAGGGGCTTACAGAAACGCTTCCGTCTAAGATGTATTTTAAATTCTTATGTACTGAACTAGAAAAAATCTACAATCCCGCTGATCTTTCTAATTTTGACTATGATAATAATTTCTCGTGTTGAATAAAATACAAAAATAATTGTGATCAGCAAAATGCCTTCTTGAAATATTTACTTCCACATTCTGTATTATTAAATTGAAATGTTATACATTATAACATCATATTAGTCAACAATAAAAATAATAAAATGCTAGTCATGGTTCTCTTATTTTCATAATGTTAAAATCAAAATGTACCTTTATTTTTCTAATTATCAGGTCTGTGAAATTCGATGATGAATCTATAACTATTTATATGATCAATTATTGTTCAACTTCGATTAATTAAAAAGACCGTTTTTTCCTTTACCATAATAACTGTAAAAAAATTGGTATAACGTATGCCGTGAGATTATTGCAGAATTTTTTTTTGTTGATATATCGTATATCATATCTAACGAGATTTACTTATCAGAATGAGACTAATTGCACATATTTATGTGATGTGATATCTTTTATATATTGTACATTTTCTAATATTATTATCTATTTGATGGAACATGTGTGGTTGGAATCCAAATAAAGATATTCTATTCTAAAAAAAACAATAATTGAAATTATCTTAAGACAAATGATTTATTATTTTAGATATCCTCTTCCGGATGCGAATAAATAGCGAAAAGATATAAATTAAATTTAAAATAATCAAGAAACATAAACCTGTACATAAGGCATCTTTATGTGGTGAAATATTAAACATTTTTCGGACGTTCAATTCCACCATATGCCATACGGTTATGAAGCTGTAAATTCAATAAGTAAGACTTGAGATTATCAGTTTAACCCCGAAAAAAAATCGCGTTGCATTTTGAATAATTTTAATAATTACGCACGAGTATTAAGTTTCAAACATAGCAGTAAGTGTATCTATTATAATCATATTACCTAGTTCGAATTATTGTAGATTGAAAAAACTATTCGTCCTTAGTTTAAGTAGGATAACTAGTTTAAACAATATACCGGAGACCACGTAAGAAACAATCAGGTGGAAAAAATATGAAAGCATTTTAGTTAACATGAGTATTGCATAGTGTTAGTTGAACTAAATTAAACGATTGACATAATTCTGTTCGCTATAAGCTGTTTAAACTCTTGAGAAATTACTTTAGTCAAGGATGCGATCTTGACGCAAACACCTGCCCAATTAGAGACATACATTTGTCAGTTTAAACTAAGTATTGCATAGTGTGGAAAAGGCAAATCATCCAGGAGACCGGTTTGGGAAATTATCACGTGCTGCCCAGAATCTTCCGCGGAAGAGATCGAACCTGGGCACGTCTGTTTCGGAATCTGGTACTCTAACCACTAAGCCACCCTGCCGCACACTACACTGCACACAATTTTCAGTTATATACTAACTAATGCAACTTGGTTAGTCTATTTTTCCTTTAGGTGAAGCTCATATGGCATCAATTTAGACCCAAAGTTCCAACTAACCATCCCAAATCTGTCATTACTGAACAGACACCACACTACATGGGCAAGAGGTATTGAAATGAACATTTATATAATTAAACGAACAGTGGTTGCGCGGGCGGTAATACCAATTGCTATAATCAAGGTTGCGGTCTTGATATTAACACCTGACCCATTAATTACTTACATATGTCAGTATAAACTAAGAATTGTATAGTGTAGAAAAGGCAATTCATCCAGTAGACCGGTTTCGTCCTTATTGGGAACTCATCAAGTATTGGCCAGAATTTGCCGCGGATAGGATACGAACCTGGGCACGCCTGCTTCGGAATCTGGCGCTCTAACCACTGAGCTATCCTGCCGCACACTACACTACACACAATTTTCAGTTGTATACTAACTAATGTAACTTGGTTAGTCAATTTTTCCTTTAGGTGGAGCTCATATGGCATCCATTTAGACCCAAAGTTCCAACTAACCATCCTCAATCTGTCATTATTGAACAGACACCACGCTAAGTGGGACCTGGTATTGAAATAAACGTTTACATAATTAAACGAACATTGATTCGTTTAATTTTGAAAGATTCATTTCTTCTATTCTAATTATATCTTAGAAGACGTTCTGATGCAACGGGAAACACAGAATTAATCCTTATGGCGGCATAAAATCAATCCGCAGTTAACTTAGCTTAACTAGTGCTATTAAAAAATATTGGCGCCTTCCAACTTTTTCAACGTAATCATCAGAGCACTATTGAAATCTGATCGAAACGCAAATTCTGCGCAGTACGTGATAATTTCTCAATAAGAACGATACCCGTCTACTGGATGAATTTCTTTTTCTACACCATACAATTCTTAGTTTATACTGACATATGTAAGTAATTAATGGGTCAGGTGCTTATATGAAGACCGCAACCTTGATTATAATAATTGTTATCACCACCCGCGCTACCAATGTTCGTTTAATTATATAAATGTTCATTTCAACACCCCCTTCCCCATGTAGTGTGGTGTCTGTTCAGTAATGACAGATTCGGGATGGTTAGTTGGAACTTTGGTTCTAAATGGATGCCATATGAGCTCCACATAAAGGAAAATAGACTAACCAAGTTACATTAGTTAGTATATAACTGACAATTGTGTGCAGTGTAGTGTGCGGCAGGGTGGCTTAGTGGTTAGAGTACCAGATTCCGAAACAGACGTGCCCAGGTTCGAGTCCTGTCCGCGAAAAATTCTGGCCAGTACATGATGAGTTCCCAAAAAGGACGAAACTGGTCTACTGGATGAATTTCTTTTTCTACACCATACAATTCTTAGTTTATACTGGGGTCAGGTGTTTATACCAAGACCGCGATCTGGACTAAAGTTGGTTACAGCATTGTAAACGCACCTGTTCTGGAAGTAGAACAGCTGGAAATATTCTTGCTCTTGACGACGGCGGAGGCGATCTTGCACATCGTTGCCTTCTGTAGCTCGATTCGAATTTGCTCGTCTGTCTACCTTTGGCAAATCTTACGCTATCTTTCTGCTCACCGCTGTCATTTGAGTCGTCATCCCGAATCGGCATATCATCGCTAGAGTCTTCTGAACTGATATCTTCGTCGTTGTCCGTTTTCGATGCCTTTTCTTCCAGATAAATGTCGTCATCACTAAGTTGCGCAGCATGGCTTTGTGTGTGTTCCACAGTTAAGTAAGATACGCGCTTGGGTCGGTCAATTTTTCCTGTCAGCACGTGTGCAGTCTCGTCGATGCCGCGTTCTACTTCAAAAGGCTTTGTTACCGCTTCGCGCATCTTGCCCATTCTGGGACTTGTCATTGGCGACAGTCGACTCAGTCTGACGTCAGGCTTCGATTTTGCCAACTCACCTGCCGTCTCGGGTGGTGGTAACGCGCGCCGCGAACTTGAGCTGCCAATAATAAGACCACCGGCGGTACTGTGTGGCGAGATTATTCGTTTAGAGTCGGGACTCAAACTGCGGTGATCTAGCAGGCGCTCTTGCGGAATTTGAATTGGTGGTACCTTGGCAAACAATTTGACGTAAAAATTAAATTGAAATGTTAACGAGGTATATCTTTACGTGGACATTATTTAATTAGCTTGATTTTGGGCGTTCACAGTCGCTTTCGCGGAGGAATTTGCGGTCTTTGTTGTCGGAACTATCATTGCTATCTGACAATTTAATTAATCTGCCTACATTTTTGCATAAATGTGGCGCACACACTTAAAACCTCACCGACTAGGACACCCTTGGCCGAGTTTCCAACTCGTATCGGTGTGGATATGGGTTTTGGATATGAGGAGACTGGTGAAGTTACCTGGAGACTTGAAGAACTTAGTATAGTGGACGTAGGTAACTTGTCTGGAATCTCATCTGCGAGTGACCTAAACAGTGTTCATCTCTGTACAACCTGAGATTATCTTTAATGTCAACCAAGCAAATTTAAATTATTTAGTCATTTGACCATACCATTAGACTTTAGGTCGTATAATTGCTTCTAATAGGCTCATGCCAGGCTCAGTGTGTGTTGTTTCATTAAACCAACAAATATGCACTTTAAACAGTGAATACTTACCTTAAACTTCATGCATAGGTGATTGCCAAACTCTTCTGCTCTGACGAATTGAACTGCGATCTCATTAGCTGCCGACGAGCCTATGGAGGGTTTCTCGACCTGTTCACTAGAGAAGATAGCGTTGAATTTGGAGACGTCTACAGTGCTGTGAACGTTTTCAGGTTGCGTGTCTATGCCTATTTGCCTCGGATGCACATCGGATGCACTAGACTGGAGGTTGTTGTTACCAATGGAGGAGCGCAACATCGGGCTTCCCAGGGGTGAACAGTTTGTGGATCTTGAAAGCTTTGTGAGATGCAAATGGGCGCGGCTTCTATTCTCCCTCTGCGTGGGTACACCATTGTCTAATTTGAGCAACTCCTTGCCAAGACCAGAGTTTTCGTGCGATTGGTGCAATTTTCTTGACATATCAGCTAAATAAGAATATAATAAAATGGAAAATTTACACACATCAATTGTTCCTTTCATTTCTTTCTGATATCGATCAAGGCCAGAGTGTATGGATTTACTGGAGTAACAGGTGTTCGGAAATTGTTGTAATTCTCAATTTTGGTGAACTGTAGCATAAATTGATATCCATCAGTGTTTTGGTATCATGTACGCTCGGAAACCATAGTGTTGAGTAGCCGGTACTCATCGATTTAAAAAAGGTATCAGTTACTAATACAATAGCCATAGTGTTAGTATCCTTTACAGACTCGCTATATATATTATGATAGTGTGAGTTAGCTATTGAAGTCGTATTGTCGTTGACTTCAGATTATGTTAGCTTCACTATTACAGGTTTACACATTCGTCTAGGAGATTGTACCGTCCTATTATTCCATTCTTCTACCAAATATATAGTGGTTAAAGGGCGTAATACCGGCTCCTACTGATGAGTCGCCAGTAAGCACGAAACGAATGTGCATGAGATTATACTTTTCCGTTCATGCTGCCTTTGGTTTATCCTTCTGGTCACAACTGAACTAATTTGTTACTAGGTTCGCAACACCTAATACATACTTGCATATATATTAGCTCTTCGCAACAAACAGTATTTAACTGTAATAGCACCATGTATCATTGATTGAAAATAAAATATTTTTATATTCAAATAACCTTTCGAGAGGTGAACAAATTTTACGATGTTAACCAGACATTTATAATGTGAAAAATAATTTAAACACACGAAAAAGACTGTTCAGATAAATGTCCTAATTGACGAAAATGAACAGTATTAATAATCTAACGCCACGAAAATCCATAAACTGAAAATAGAGTTCTGTACACGCAATAATAAAATTACTATGAACATAACCATTCCATATATATATATATATATATATATATATATATATATATATATATATATTCCTATGTGAGACTGTACTGTCCAAATGTCTCATGTATTTTGATCACATTACTCATAGAAAATTGTAAATGATGAGTCGTCAGTGAGAACGAAACGCATGGGTACACAAGATTGATCCATACATTCGTGCTGACTTTTAATTATGACTTATATTCTTTTACACGAAAATGTGCATAAATGATGAAAAACTGCACTTTCACCTAACAGACTATACCGATTTTCGCATTTGTAAATAAGCAAATATTTTTTAGCCAGGTTATAGGAATCAACAACACCTTTCTAAGACAAAAACAAATTTGTTTTTTTTAATAATTCATTTTATTAACAGACAGCTGTCAGTATACACTGTTAAAAAAAGTTGGTCATTCATCGTACCAAAAATTATGAAATAAGTCGGCAATGCTGGTATTTAAATTTGTAGCTGATATTTTCTGATGAATATAGTTTGAAATTGACATCTTTAACGCTTGAGATTCTTTCTGTCTGTATAGTATTGCTTTTTATAAACTAATCAATGTTGAAAATTAAGACAGTTGTTTTTACTTGAAAAATTTGCGTCTCGGAAAAGGATTAATTTTTCTGGATAATGCTGTTCTTTTGTTTTAGCAGTAGAAAACCAATAACCGCATTACTTGTTAACAAATAAGAAATACATGAATTTCTATTCATTCTTTTAAACGAGTATTCATTGAAATAAAAAACAAATCTAGGAATTAATTAATTCTTGTACATTTGACTAGAGGAATTTCGTAGTCAATAAAATGTTAGTTCGTATCGAACCATGGCATTAGACCAAAGTCAGCGGACAATAACTCGAACCTGGAAATGTCTGCCTCGAAATCTGCGGCAACAGATTTCAAAGCAGACGTTCCCAGGTTGCAGCCCTGCCCTAGGCAAATTCTGGCCAGTACGTGACGAGTTCCTAATAATGACGAAACTGGTCTACTTGATGAATTATTTCTGAAGCTGCCACTTTTGTAGAAAATGCGCATAAATAGGCTGACGTAGATAATCACACCCAAAAAAATGTATTTTAGTTTGTTTTCCAAAATGCGAATGGACGAAGAACTGTGTAATATCGAAGCTCGTAATTGAGGCAATTTCGCGCTTCTGAATAGATGAAGGAAACATGCACCTAACTGAGCATAAATATGTTATCAATCAATGATTGCGCGTGTGGTGGTAACAACTATTTAAATCAAGTTTGCGAGCTCAAAGTAAGCACCAATCCCGTTGTATTTAACCAGTCATCGAACAACATAGCAAAACTATCCTCAGTAACGCGTACTGACACGTTCCGACATTCAATGATAATCATTAAAGTACGACGACAAACAGACTAGCAAAGCATTGCGGTTTGATACTCACTAGTCAGTTTTCCGTCGTACGCTGATGATGATCATGGAAGGTTGAAACGTAATACCACACGTGGCTGAGTGATGGGTTTTTGCTATGTTGTTCGGACGACTGGTTAAATTAATGGGATTGGTGCTTACTTTAAGCTCGTAAATTTGATTTTAAAAACTTCTACCACTACCCGTGCAATCATTGATTGTTTGATTATATTACCTATATATATATATATATATATATATATATATATATATATATATATATATATATATATATATATATGACATAATTGTTGGAAGCAAATATACCGCAAAACGGAAAGGCACTTGCTTTACATGTCACTGGAAGTGAAGCCAATTTAAGTTGAACGGATTGGATAGACGGAAACTCACGTGATAGAAGTTTTGCTGATGTATCTTGCCTTTCCAGGTGAGAGTGCGTCACGTCTCCACACACAAGAACTTTCGCTTTCGCTCCATGTCTGGGAGAGCATGTGTGCAAATTGAAAGCGTTCATGAGGCTACGTCCAAGACCCAAGCGGCTGCTTTCTACGCATTTACCTGATTAACACAAAGTAATTAGTAGGAACGGGTACTGTACACATGCATATTTGTAAATACAAATTTAAAGCTGTCCTTTCATCTTTTTTCGGTATAATATGAGCATTGCATAAATTGTAAAATACAATTCACCTGCGAATCCGTGTCGATTGCAATTACATAATAATTAGCTAAATCAAGAGGCTGCCTTGGACAGTATTTGAATGCGGAAACGTTTGGCTCAGAATTATGTCACTTATTTTTTAACGTTATATAAATGAACCTTTTGATGCAGTATAGTGTCCACCATTGAAAATATGTCATCATATCTAACTAAATAGGTGGAATAATATAAATATTTACGCGCTTATCCTTTTCTACAAACAACACTTATTCTCAGTCGTGCATAAAAAAGGCTCATCTATTGTACAGAATCGGCTTTATTGCACACTGTGCCTAATTCTCTAATCAATGACAAATGCCTACTACATTTTATAGCTAACAACAAGTTCCAGGATATAATAAAACGCGTTGTACATGTTTGCACTGTTGATAAGAAACCTGTGTTTGTCTACGTATAATGCAAACCGTGATGAGAGAAGTCAGTCAATGAAAGATAGACTATGCTTCGTTTTGGCGTTACATATTTTGCAACTTGCATAGATTTGATTACATCCGCCGTCAAACTCCCTCTACTTAGCGTGAAGTGCAAATATTAACCGTAATTTGAATCTAATTTCACCTTCAATTGAAATTGTACCCGTGGGCAAACCTATTTAGGCAGATGCACTAGAAAACTGAATTCAAACTGACCGGAGCACACACAAAATTAGTGTGTGAAAAATACATTTGATTACAATAATCATGTTTGCGATCTTGATAGACATACCTGACCTTTTATGCACTTACATTTATCAGTGTGAACTAAGAATTGTATTGTGGAGACGAGACAATTCCTTCAGTAGACCGGTATTGTCCTTATTGGGAACTCTATACGTACCGGCCAGAATTTGCCGCGGACAAGGCTCGAACCTGGGCAGGTCTGTTTTGGACACTGCCGAGCTAACCACTGAGCTATGCTGCTGCTAATTCTGGAATGTAGGGGATGAGGTCCCAATAAGAACGAAACCGGTCTACTGGATGAATATATGACAGTTAGATACTGTTTGTTGCGGAGAGCTAATAAATATGCAAGTATGTATTAGGTGTTGCGCACCTAGTAGCAAATTTGGTCATTTATGGCCAGAAGCAGAAACCAAAGACAACATGAAGGGAAAGTATAATGTATGTTATCACTGCCCGCGCAACTAATGCTCGTTTCATTGAATAGCAAACATTTTGCATCTAAATCATTAACTAAGCATATTTTGTTGTACGAATTATGCGACATGCTAACAAAACGCCTTTACATTTTCATTAAAGTTAGGTATGCAAGCATGCTACCTGAATTAAAATCTAATGAAATAAGCAGGCGTTGTTGAGTACTATGTAATCAAGCACAGTTTATACGTGCATTGCCGTGGCCATGAAGTTTTGTGTGCCCATCGCGAATTAGTGTTTAGACACGTTTCTTCTGTTTGAACTTTCTGCAGTAAAACGTATTCAACTTTGTGTATTTTATCACATCAAAGGAAGTAGATTTATAATAAAATTAACACAGTGGCAGCACTTAAATTAAAGAAGAGCTGGCCACAAACATATACATACATATACATATAAATATAAATAAATAAATAAATCAATATATATATAAATATATATATATAAGGTTTGACGGTGTCAACCATGTCTCGATGGCTGATCGTACATGGGCCAACGGGGCTATGGCGGTGGTGTCACCAGGGCGTGGTGGATTTCCGACCGGCAATCGGATCTCCTATAAATACCACATGAGCCCGACGACGGCACCATGACTCGGCGTGTGTTCCCCGCCACAAAAGGGTTCAACAACCACAGGATTACATGGACTCCTGGACAGTACCCCGTACTTCCGAATGGCGAATGAGCTCTCAACAGCCAACGGCAACCATGCAACTTACTGCTGCCTTGCAGACTGCGCTTGGATGTGCAAAGGCTAGAGGTGCGTCCTCGATCCAAAAGCCGAGTGGTGAGGGGACACCACTTGTACCAAATTCCCAAGAAACTCCATGAAATCAGTGGAGCCGGCTTATCCTCCAAAAGGAGTCAGCTGCAGTAAAGTAAAGTAAGTAAAGTAATATATAAATATAAATATATATATATATATATATATATATATATATATATATATATATATATTGCAGAGTATATCCGAATTAGAAAGAAAAACACACATTAAGAACAAAGTGGATATTGGCCATTTATTTCGAGAGAATACTAAACGTACTTACATAACTGGTGGTAGCACATATATCGGACGTACGAAGAAGAAATTGATAAACAGAATCCAGCAACATTTACCACAGAAATTGATTAACAAAGGCTTGGCACCGTCAGGAAATCAGCTATTTCCGATCATATATTGGAAATAAGGCACCCTGTCAATTTGACCAATTTCTCAATTCTACATAAAGCAAAATCAGAAAAAATTATTATTTATTTATGAAACCCTTTATATAAAACAACAAGCACCTGACCTTAATATTCAAAAGTTTCATCAACATGATATTCTAATCGACTGGCCAAGAATAACAAAATTCAACAACAATCTACTAGTATCCAGTCAAGACAAAACAGGCCCTAAACTAGAATCAGCAAACATTCAATCGGATTGGCAACAAACTGAAGTGGAAATAACAGAGGCGCACACGGTGACAGAAATTTCCAAACAATATGAGCGTTCAACACTGCAATCCACACTTGCACTGTTACCAAGTGAACACCACAATTTTGCGCAAATAGGTGAAACGACATTCGAACACAAAAAAGACAACAATACGAACAGATGGTTAACTCTCAAGACATCAATACAAGAAAGATCAGATCTCAGATATCACTATGCAATAGAACGAGTAAGACCCTTACATGCAAACAGGTACACACACACAGACACGAACGCATACACACTTACTAATCAGCCAAAACAAGAAATCTAAATAAAACCGAATCAGATTTATTGCCACCCACATAATCAAATGAAAACCCAGACTGTATACAAATGAAATATTTTAAAGTGACGTGTAGTATTCTCAAAATAAATGGCTAATGTGATTTTTCTTCCTAATTAGAAATATATTATGCAGTATCTGCAATGGATATAAAAAGGAGTATATATATATATAATTTAGAATATATATATATATATATATATATATATTATACACTGCTAAGAGAGGATTGGTTACAGCAAATGTACAGTCTGGATTGGATGAAAGATAATATCAGTGACAAATACAGAAAAATGGCTGTAGATAGGAGTTACACAATAAGATTTCGTTGATTTCTCATGGATCTTTTTCTTGTATTTAAGAATGGGAATTTAATTTCTATCACTGAATATATATATATATATATATATATATATATATGCTCGAAAGAAAATGAAAACTTAAAAGTTCAGGAAACTATAATTATACTTACCGGTATTGGTGCCTCTTGTGCAATTAGGCATGTGAGAGAACAGGTTAAATGGTCGACGCACACCAGTTGATCTTGGTGAGACGGGAGCACTAGGTGGAAAAAACCTGTTATCTGAAAGTAAAATAAAAAATAAGGACAAATCTATAATTGTCCTTAAGAACAGGCCACAATCACTAAATTTGTTTCAAAGTTTCAACAAAACGCAGAAGCATATCAGATTCGCGTCAAAGCACGAGAAGGATGATTGTCTGCCTTTCCTAGTTGTACCACTAAAAAACGAAACTAATGGTAAGTTAGCTAGAACAATTTATCATAAACCAACCGGGGTCTGCTTTGTATTTGAATTACAGCAGTTTTGCGCGTTTCAATAACCAAACTGTCAACAAAGTCGTGGACGCTTACTAGGAATCGAACAGGTTCTGACTTGACCGCACATCTTTGCTTACGTCGCTGCTTGTGAGAGCCATGGACTATTGTGCTGTAGATGGTGCCTGAGGATGCTAAAAGTAGGCACCGAACGCTGTAAACCCAAAGATGGTGATGGGACAGCATTTCCATTGGGAATTGAAGCTAAATTCAACCCGATCAAAGACAAAAACAAATTTGGGAGTTGTGATCAATCGGATCTTTGTAACTGCCCGTAGTGCAGCTGAGCCCTGCTCGTTGACCAGAAACGCAGCTTCATGGAAGTAAATGACACTTGCCTGCAAAACAATCATTTCAAAAAATGATGCGACAAGGTTCGTTTGTCCAGATTCGATCTCCTAAACATGCAGTAGTGAAGCAAACATCCCATAAAAAATCTTCGACAATGCAACTTCAAAGCCAACTTACTATATATAATATACATACCAAGCCTGTAAAGAGTACCAACACTATGTCTGTTATGTCAGTATCCGACACCAAAATTATGGTTCTGAAAAGTACATAGTACCAACACAATGGATTTCGATGTATGCTAAAGTTCACCAAAACTGAGGATTACAACTATTTCTGAAAACTTGTTACTTCAGCATATCCCTACACTCTGGACTTGATCGACATCAGCTATCACATATTGCGATGATTATTACACCATTCAATTAAATACATAAAGCAGTTAAATATTGTTTGGTTTGAAGTATAAATGAGTAAAAATAAAGCATTTGTGGTACATTTTAAATGGCTTCTGATGGGTTGGAAACGTTGATTGAGGGACTGAATCTCAAATGAATAATTTAACTGCAGAATTAGGCATAATTAAGTCTCGTCTGGACGATATGCTGATAATAAACACAGACGACATACATGTACGTGGACCATCCAATATAGGTGGACACAACAATGGATCCTGGCCTTGTCCAGAAAAGACTATTTGGTGGATAACCAGACGTCTTATGCTATTTTCTGGGTTAAAATCCTGGCCAGATAAACAGGTCAAAACCACTCTATTTGTCCCATTTCAGTTGCAAAATTTAACTTAAAAGTACAGAATTTTGATCTAAATTGTCAATTTTCATTTAAGCAAATGACGAAACTGTTTATCAGCAGTTTGTTCAAGAAAAATATTTTACAAAGGTTGGATAAAGAAAATGTAGCATTTTGACCTTTTATAATCCACAATTGTCAATTTCTCAGTCAATGAGTTGAAGTAAACGATTTATTGCATAGCATTATACAGACTTCTACAAGTTTATATTTAAGCTTTTTGTCATCAAAAATATACAACTACAAGATGTCAAAACCATGGATACCAGCTTTGCAAAAGACGAATAAAAAAATTTCAAATGATTAAGGACAAATAAAAAATCATTGATTGAGCGGGTGGAGGTAACAATTGTTTAAACCAAGTTTGCGTGCTTGGGCTAAACACCAATCACATTATATTTAACCAGTCGCAACGCACTGATGCGTTTCGGCCTTCCACAATAATCATCCGAGCACGACAGAAAACTATCTAGCGAGTGTCAAACCGCATTGCGTATATATGGAAAGAAAAATGAGATATGCAGCTGTCACCTCTAGTAGACTTGAATAAATTGTACTTGTCTAGAAATTTCGGCTGCACAATTTCTCTGTGGTCTCGAACATTAACTTTTTGCAATTTCGACAACATATATAAATAGGTAATACAATGAAATAATTATTGATTGCGCCGGTGGTGGTGAAATTACTTTAAATCAAGTTGGCGTGCTTGGGATAAACATCAATCACGTTTTATTTAACCAGTCGTCGAACAACATAGCAAAACTACCGACAGTCGCACGAACTGACCTCTAATTGTCTTGCATACGTTGTCTTTCACTAGAAACCTCGACTGCCCAATTTCACAGCGGCCACGTTTATAAATAGGTAATAAACTTAAAAATTCTGGTAACACTTCTTTAAGTCAAGAATTGTTATCACCACCCGCCTTTTTCATTGATTCTTTAGTTGTAATACATAAATTAATTAATAGATTGGTGCTCATAAATTAGAAAAATCATCTTAATGTGTACCTTTATCCGATCTCAAACGCGGAATTCCAGTCGTGTCACAAATTAAAAATTCGTCCTTTGCTTTTGACTCGAAGGCATCAACATCGGCCTTTGGTTGCTCACCTAGATGGATTGATAAGCCTGGGAGTTCTACAAGACAATTGCCGTCATCCACGACACCGAGATGTGAATGGGCCATTTCACCGATCGAACCAATGCTTGACATCTCTGCCGAGTAATCCATTCTCAATCGTGGAGTCTCCATTAATGTCATACTGCTGACACTGCGACACTCCGCCACACGTAGTGTGTGTCGACTTGACGTGCTTGATTGTATCGAGGACTGCGGCACACCGGTCTGTAGCAACAGGTTTGAGTCGCCTTGCGAGATGCACCGACGTTCCTCATGAGGACTGTTTATTTTTAATTAAAACCGTGTGTTCAATTAGGACACATCAGGATAAATCACAGTCAGCAAGTACTGAATGTGTACTCGCATGAGCGCGTCAGGTTAGTGTTTAATGGCGACTTATCTGTAGGCGCTGGTACTACGCCCTATACCCATTATATGTTTGGTCATGAAATGTGACACGATTGGTCATCCAAATTGCACTTTCTCTTCAGCGAAATCGGTTCTAAACTCAATTCTGAAGAGACTTGGTTGGCTCTCCATCTCTTTGTTCCGTACCGTAGACTGTTCCCTTAAAATTGGAATAATTTACCTGATCAAGCACCTTGGAATCTATTTTATAAATCGTCAGACATCTCCCTAAACATTTATCAAGTTTCGTCAACACTCGTCAAATGGGCCCGTTTGAACCCTACTCTGCAACTAATTGTGTTCAAAGTCCATGTCTGACCCCTCGTTTCTAACCCTAGCAAATATTTTTTCCCTTTTACTTTAGCTTCCTCCTATGTCATTGAGCCAGTCGCTATTCAATTTATATAGTGTGTCTTCCCCTCCCCCCTCCCCTACGGTTAGATAAAATAGTGAGTGAACATGAGTCATCTCCTTTATCCGAAATTTCTCTAGTTGCCTCGTGCTGTCGAATTTCGCTCACCTTTGTCATCCCAACGTCACGCGCGATACATTTAACGCGGCCTACCTCTATCACAAAGTGCCAAGTTCACTCAACGCACAACTTGCGGAGACAAAACTCCCAGCCAAGCATGAGGATAGAAAAGCAGTTAACCTGCACGTATTTAACGAATTCTAGAGAAAGATCAATGATTAAAAGCCTAACTGGTTCCTGTCTTCAACCGTATTATTCTTTCTTATGATATCCCTCAGATTTCCACAGTTTTCTGAGCGATAAATTTCTCTTCGCTAAGTCTCCAAATTGGGCACTTCGCTTGAGAATCTAAATGTCGTCCCCATTTTTACTGCTTACAATTTCATATTGATTTGTTACTATTGCTTCAAAAAATCTCTTCATTTCATTTCGGCTTCTTAACGGAAACTGAAAAATTAAGACGAAGCAACCGGACGGTCGATGTCTGAAGCGCGTTCTTCCTCGCCCTCTAACAAAGTCTTATATTCGTGCAAATGAAAGCATAAACTCTCGCACATGACATTGGCATCCGGACTCATTGCAATCCTCATTCCGGCCAACTTTATCCGAGTCAATTGAAATTCATCTTCCTTAACAAGGAACTACCACGAAGTTGCTGGAAGCTCTTTGCTTTCTCAACTTCTAAGGGCCACGCCGTTATCATTAATGTTAAGTATTTTGGTAGTCACTATTTCACTCAACACTACATAGCTTTACTTTTCAATTGTATTTTGATCTTTTTTCAATTTTCTAACCAGTTTTCTATTGTTACCAAAATAAATGAACTATTATTATTGGCATTTTTTAATCTAAATATTTTCTTTGATTATTATTAAAATTGTTTAGAATATTGTAAATGGTTTTGTTGATTTTATTGTGTATTTAAAATATGTGTGTATTATTAGTAAGTAAAATTATTGTATTTCTGTAATTTATATTGTGGCCAGTACTAGCTATAATTTTATAATTGTATTTTATTACTATTTATTATTATTATTATTAATTTCATTACTTTTATTTTTATTGTATATATATATATACATATATATATATATATATATATATATATATATATATATATATATATATATATATATATATATATATATATATATATAATTTCTGTAATTAGCATTATATTTATATTTCGCATTAGCTATATTATTATTACTATTATTATTGTATTGATGTATTTTAATTTTATAACTGTATATATATATATATATATATATTATTTTTATAATTTTTAAATATGTATTATTTATTTATTACTTTATTGTGTGTATTTATATTATTGTATGATTATTATTTTTATTTATACCTGTATTATTGTTATTAAACAAGCATGTATTGCGCATTTAGTAAAGATGTTTAATTAAATCAAGTATACAAATTTCAGAAGAACAAGAATACCGTTTTGTATTTGACGCGTTGGACAACGTAGCATTGCTAACATCGGTCAGTCTCACGTAGTGACGCGTTTCGATTTTCCGTTGTCATCATCAGATTACGATAGCATATTCACCAGCGAGGATCAAACCGCAATGTTTATATATGGAAAGCTAAATTAGACGGGTTAAATACAATTTCGTTCCCACACAGTCAGTGCAAAAAATACGCAACCTTCTATTGCGCAATGTGCTAACTTAGCCCTTGTTTGTGCTTAAAGCGGAGGTCCAATTTTAAATGTAAGCATTTACAGAATTTTTTAAATAGAACAAAAATTTATCGTCGGCAAAATTGCTGTACAGTCTCACTTTACCCACCAAGTTGAAGAGATTTCTTTCCAACGGCTACGTAAACATAATTAAACAATCATTGTTTGTACATGCGTTGCAACCAATTATGTAATTTTGGGCTGCGATCATGATATGAGCACCAATCCTTTTATAAGTGTATACACTTGCCAGTATAAACTAAGCATAGTATAACGAAGATAAGGCTACTAATCCAATAGACCAGTATCGTACTTCATGGGCACTCTTCAAACTCTGCTCATAATTTTCCGCTCACTAATGTATCTTTGTTTAGATCTAAAGATCTAACTAACCACTCGTCATTTGTACTGTAGACCAAGTCCAATCTTCCCTTGGCAGAGTTAACTCATTCTAGCCAGCACGACAAGCATCGGGCTTAGTGCTTGTAAAATGGGACAATAAATTTCAATAAACGGAGTTTACAGAGAAGCACACAATTATAATTGCGCATGCAAGCCAAAAATTCAAAATTCGAAACGAAGCTACATCGTTTGAACAACATTCTGGTCATTAATTAATGATTCAATTAAAATACTATGAATAGAATGTATGTATTTAGCCCAAAGTATAAACAAGAAAGCATAGTTTAAAAGTTTGCAACGCTTATGGCATGGGTGGTGCAAAATAAAACGTAGAAATGTACTTATGTTTAGTAATTTAGCAGAAAATATAACCGAGTTAGCTAAAACCAATTATTGGGTGCTTAAAGTCCAAAGTTAAAAAGTAAGAACATAACTAGGCATAATCACGACTTAACCAGACAGTCAGTCTACTATGATAGCATGTATTAGGTGTTGCGAACTTTGTAACAAATTAGTTTAGTTGTGATTAGAAGGATAAACCAAAGGCAGCATGAACGGAAAGTATAATCTCATGCACATTCGTTTCGTGCTTACTGGCGACTCATCAGTAGGAGCCGGTATTACGCCCTTTAACCACTATATATATTTGGTAGAAGAATGTGGAATAATAGGACGGTACAATCTCCTAGACGAATGTGTAAACCTGCAATTGTGAAGCTAACATCATATAAAGTCTACGACAATGCGACTTCAACGCTAAATCACACTATATAATATATATACCGAGTCTGTAAAGGATACTAACACTATGGCTATTGTGTTAGTAACCGATACCAACATCGCAGTACCGAAAAGGTACATGGTAGTAACACTGTGGTTTCCGAGTCGGAACATGGTACCAACATGCTATGCTTCTGCACTATTAAACGGTGATATAGCCAGACAGTCAATTCTGTCTAGTTGCACTACTGCAACTTTTTGAGCCACATGAGAAATGGTGTTTAGTTATGTCTTCTGAATTTGCACATCCCATGGTAAAGCAAATTTTGTGTACTAATTCTTTTGGACAACGTTTTCCTATATAAAGCAAATTAGCGATTAACTATAATCATGTTCGCCAACTTGATATAAACACCTGACCCATTAATTACATATATTTGTCAGTATAAACTAAGCATTTTATAGTGTAGAAAAGGTAATTTATCCAGTAGACTGGTTTTGTCCATATTGGGATTTGGCTTTCTTTCCCATTAAAATCAGTTAAAAGCAAGGAAAGAAGACGCTTCTATTTAACTTGTAACCTGAGAATAAATGAAATAAATTTTTTTAAACAAGGATCCTAAATAAGCTTTTCTTCAATTTTTTCCGATCGTATATGAACTATGCTCGTCATGCTTTACCCTTTCTACACCATGAGCAAAAAGGAACGTTTCAATTCTGAAAATCGAATGCTACAACTTGCAAAACGTTTTTGCGATTTGGTAGCTGCACGACAATTGGAAGAAACAATATTATTGCTTCGCGCACTTCCACAAGAGTAACTAGTATCTTGCTCGAAACTACGGATCCAGGGACTTTAATTAAAAAAAAAGGTATTTTGTGCAATTCACAAGCTTCGGTATAACCTAGAATCTGCCTCTCACCTAAAATGTGCCATATAAGACATTTTATTCCGACTCAAATATACCGTGGAATTATTTAATAACGACTAGATTTTATTTTTGAGAGAAAAATTTTGCACGACAGGGAATAGATTAATTACCTTATTCTTGTTGGGCTCAACAAAGCGTTTTTATCCACTGCCTTCAGTTTGACTCAAAATATTTCGACTTCCGGTTTCGGATGCCTTTATCAATGGAAAGCACATCCTGAAAACAATTTGCCAATCAATATGACTAGTGAAAAATTTACCTTCAACTGTCTCATTTTTACCTAAGCATAACTTTGTTTTCAATAGGTAAGTGTATGTCAAATATTTGTGTGTATGTGTCTGAATGCGTACACTCATGGAAATGAAACTACAGTGATCTAATAACACATATTGTCGACTCTCGAGATAAGCGTTCGCCACGCCAGTGTGTGCGTGTATGTGTGTGGGCGTTTGCGAAAGTCTGACAAATAATCGGTTACACATTATTAGCGGCACGTGGATCACTCATTCAGGTGAAACTAAAATGCAAAATGTCAATTCTTCTTTGCACGCGTCAGACCTAATTTTACAGTAAATTTCCAAAACCGGAAGTCGAAATATTCGTATTCAAATTGAAGACAGTGGATGTTTCCGAAACCACATCTTGCAATATTGGCTACAAATGTATGTACATAATGTGTCAGGTGTTTTTATCAAGCATGCCACCTTGTTTAAAGTAAGATAAATTAAAAGCTTAATACGCTCCAATTGGTAGAATACCGTGTGCACGAATCATCGGCAAGAAAGTCAGACTTGTATTTTCCGCGACACAGTTGCAACTCGTTTCGAAGCTGTTCAACCGGAAGGCTTTGATTAGATGCTCTGCTCGATAACTCCCCCTCCGCTGCAGTCGCAACCATCTCAACGCCTGGTTTAGTGCTCTCAACCTCCCCACCGTCGTCTACCAAGTCAACACCTGTATCGGTATCCAACACCTCAAATATCTTAATTGTTGGTTCTCCTGACTTTGGGAAGGTGGAGTTGTTAGCACCCTGCTCGGACAAGTCAGCAGGGAAGCACCTAATAACGGGCTCATGAATTCTGGAAGTAACGTCTATATCATCCTCAACATTGTGTACGCCATCGAGCGAAATATCTGCAGAGGACACAGAAATACAGGGCGAACACGAGGAGGGGGTCAGGTCTGTGAAGCTGGAAAACGGCAGTCTGCTTACATTTCTATTCATACCTGAAACCCCTTCTACCGGGCTTTCTTTTCTGCCTCGATACGGCCCATCGGAGTTGGCAAACAAATCATCAAAAGCGTTGAGTTCACTCGGTTCCCGCACAACTTTGTCGTACTGTTTACCACCGTGGCCTTCAAGAAACGCGGCATCCGAGAGGCTGTCTGCACTGACGGTTTGCACGTGAGTCATGCTGAGCCCTCGCGAAGGTTGCTCATGTGCGAGTTGAAATTTGATACTGTCTCCTTCCATATAGCTTTGTTCATGCAAGGTTTGAGACGACGGCAAGTTGTTTTTTTCGTCAAAATTAGTGGTTGGCATTTGTACCGCGCCAGAGGCAAACGAAAATGTGGATCCTACGTGTGATCTGAATGAAGCATGTTAAATTGGTTAAATTTAAAACACCGAAGATAGTTAGTCAATGAATAAGATATGAAAAACAGGCAACCCTGTTTTCCTTGAGTGAAAGTCAGCAAATTCCTAATTTCCTTGCAAACCACTCGCTATCTCAATGCTTTAAGTCAAGTTTGTGAGTTTGAAGTAAACACCAATCCTATTGTATTTAGCTTATCGTCGAACAGCAGAAAGAATCTACCGCCAGTCGGAACGCACTGACGCGTGTCGGCCTTCCATGATCATCATCAGAGTACGACGGCAAGCTGACTATCGAGAATCAAACTGCATTGAATATATATGGAAAGCAAAATTAGATATGCGGCTCTCACATCTATTAGTCTTCCATACATTGTTCGTGACTGGAAATGTCAGCTGCACAGTTTCTATGCAGTCACGAACATTAACTTTATGCAGCATTCGTCACACACATATAGATAGACAATACAATTAAACAATAATTGATTGCGCGGGTGGTGGTAACAATTATTTAAATCAAGTTTGCGTGCTTTAAGTAAACACCAATCCCATTGTATTTAACCAGTCATCGAACAACATAACAAAACTACCGCCAGCTGCAACGCACTGACGCGTTTCGACCTTCCATGATCATCATCAGAGTACGACGGCAAACTGACTATCGAGAATCAAACCGCATTGAATATATATGGAAATCAAATTTAGATATGCGGCTCTCACCTCCAGCAGTCTCGCATACATTGCACGTGACTGGAAATGTCGGATGCACAATTTCTATGCAGTCACGAACATTAGCTGTTTGCAGCTTTCGCCACAGCTATATATACAATCATTGAACACGTGGGTGGTGATAGATTTAAAAAACAAGTTTGCGCGCTTCATATAAACACCAACTCGAAGTGTTCTTCAAAGCAAGTAAAACTTGGCCTCTTGGAGTTGCGGATTTCAAGCGCTTACAGGCATTCTATCATCGCTGTTTGAGAGGCATAGCACATAAGTAAGTATGTATTAACAAACCTAGTAACAAATTAGGGTGGCGCAAAATAAAACGTAGAAATGTACTTATGTTTAGTAATTTAGCAGAAAATATAACCGAGTAAGCTAAAACCAATCATTGGGTGCTTAAAGTCCAAAGTTAAAAAGTAAGAACATAACTAGGCATAATCACGACTTAACCAGACAGTCAGTCTACTATGATAGTATGTATTAGGTGTTGCGAACTTTGTAACAAATTAGTTCAGTTGTGACCAGAAGGATAAACCAAAGGCAGCATGAACGGAAAGTATAATCTCATGCACATTCGTTTCGTGCTTACTGGCGACTCATCAGTAGGAGCCGGTATTACGCCTTTAACCACTATATATTTGGTAGAAGAATGTGGAATAATAGGACGGTACAATCTCCTAGACGAATGTGTAAACCTGTAATAGTGAAGCTAACATAATCTAAAGTCAACGACAATGCGACTTCAATGCTAACTCACACTATATAATATATATACCGAATCTGTAAAGGATACTAACACTATGGCTATTGTGTTAGTAACTGATACCTTTTTTGAAATCGATGAGTACCGGATACTAACACTATGGTTTCCGAGTCGGTACATGATACCAACCTAATACATACTTGCATATGTATTAGTTCTTCGCAACAAACAGTATTTAACTGTAATATATTGAATTAAATGATGTCATGCTTACCACGAAATGTGATAACTGATATCGATCAAGGCCAGAGTGTATGGATTTAACTGGAGTAACAGGTGTTCGGAAATTGCTGTAATTCTCAATTTCGGTGAACTTTAGCATAAATTGATATCCATCAGGTTGGTATCATGTACCGACTCGGAAACCATAGTGTTAGTACCCGGTACTCATCGATTTCAAAAAAGTTATCAGTTACTAACACAATAGCCATAGTGTTAGTATCCTTTACAGACTCGGTATATGAATTATATAGTGTGAGTTAGCGTTGAAGTCGCATTGTCGTTGACTTTAGATTATGTTAGCTTCACTATTGCAGGTTTACACATTCCTCTAGGAGATTGTACCGTCCTATTATTCCACATTCTTCTACCAAATATACAGTGGTTAAAGGGCGTAATACCGGCTCATACTGATGAGTCGCCAGTAAGCACGAAACGAATGTGCATGAGATTATACTTTCCGTTCATGCTGCCTTTGGTTTATCCTTCTGGTCACAACTGAACTAATTTGTTACTAGGTTCGCAACACCTAATACATACTTGCATATATATTAGTTCTCCGCAACAAACAGTTTTTAAATGTTAGTAGTAATAATTAACATTTGCAGCTGCTGCTAAATTCTTCGCAAAAAAACAGTATTTAAGCATAGCACATATTGATTACCAAAAAAGAATAACCAACGTTGTTGTCCGTAGGGGTATTTTTGGATCTACCAACAAATGCTCCTCGTTAGAAACACAAATAAGGCTCCATCAAATTCGTTGGCGCGATCAGGTTTTGCGTACGTGTTCATATCGATTGCTCAATAGAGCTCTGTTCTCTCATCCAGCACCAGATTGGTGCAAGAAACAAGGTGGGCAGATTTCGACATGGCAGAAACAGTTAAAGTCACTTACATCCAAATTGGGTAGAGCATAGGACCCACTCGTCTGCCAGGATGGGGTCCTCGTGCGCATCATAGTTCTTGGTTAGAAACCCTTAGCGATACTGCATCAAACCGAGCTAAGTGGCGATCCTGTTGCACAAGTCTTGTAGAATCATCTTCTTAACTTTATTTTCTTAGTTGGGCAAAGTTAGCTGCGAGGTTTGGCTGCGTTTAGGACGTGATACAGTGAAATCCTCAAGGAAGCTGTAATGCTGATGTTGCCTTGTCCTAAAGCCGACTTCGCCATAATGGTGTTCTGTAGAGGTTTAATTTGCCTCAATTCTCTGAGTTATCTTGATGAATATACTCATAGTAACTAGGTAGTCTCTCTATATATATCTCCCTCTCTCTCCCAATCTCTCTTTCTCCATCTATCTCTCCCTCCTTCTTTCTCCCTCTCTCTCACTTTCTCTTAATCTCTCTTGCTCCCTCACTCACTCTCTCCCTCTCTAATACTTTTTGTGCCTAAACTATTCTTTTTGTCGTTATTTATAATACAATTTGTTTCGCAGTAAAATAATAGTCACTTTTGAATTTTGTATGGCTTTGCATGATGAGAATGATTATGATGATAGTAATGATAATAATAATAATAATAATAATAATAATAATAATAATGATAATGATGATGATGATGTTGTTGTTGATGATGATGATGATGATGATGATGATGATGATGTATGCAACGTTTTTAACCCTCAGGTAAATAAACAAAAAGGTTTGTACGAAGTTTCAATATAAACTAATAATTTTTTGTATATATTTTTGTCTATGCTTGTGTGTACGCTCGGCTCTCAGATTTAGGATTCTCGCTTCTTTTTTTCCTGTACTTCACGTGCCCTGTCCAATTTTATCTGCTTTGCTTTCAAAAAATTGACCGCATAAAGTAACAGATTTTACAATCGAGTTCAGTTTTCGAGAACTTTGTTGTACATACCTACTTAGCAATCAATGTGTAACAACTAACATGATTTATTTCTTAATTAAAACTCCACATGAATATTAAGGGATGAACTAAAATTATGCTCGAGAATTGGTATACTTTATTCATTAATTAAATTACACGATGTGTTTATATATGTAGAAACACGAGTAGATGAAGCATAGACATTTTGTTGTCAGGTGGGGTTGATAGATAGATACCGTATGGCTTTTATTTAACAATGAAATAATTCATTAATGAACTTATTATAAGGCGTATTTAATTAATATAAGCCTCAGTCATGTTGGGTAACGCGATATCGGATAGCCAATAGGAATTAACGAGTCGCGTGCCTGCTTTGAACTTAAACACGAGTTGTGTGTCTGCGTAAACCTACACGATTTGCTCTAAGAAAAAAACAGGAACTTTCATTCAGTCTTTCACACCAAATCCAAATAAATCGCAATACAGTACATTTTCAAAACTGACAAAATTACCTCTGTGGTTCAGTTGAGATAAATACTTTTGAACTGATCAAAATTGGTTTAGAGACCTCGTGTCTCAGTTGACTAGCGATGAAATGCACAGGAGCGGCTGGCTCATTTAGTAGGCTGGCGCTTAACGAGGACACAGATGCTAGGGAGTAGTTGTCCTCGAAGTCTTGCAGACTACTCATGTCCGATGTGAACTCGGCTTGACCGGAGCCAGGAGCCAAAAAATGGTGACTTCAAGCGGAAAGATTGAGTTGTCAGACACGAGTAAATTTCCGTGCACACAGCCGTGTTTAGAAAAGTAAAAACGGATAAAAGGATAAGCATACAAAACGCAGAATGTGAAATGACACTTCCGAAGTTCGATGATTAAAAAACAATAAAAGTCAAGTAGATCGAATGAACTCGGATTAAATGCCACAACACAAATCCAGTGATTACGTGTTGTATGGAAGTAGGGTGTTAGCACGTGGATTTCTGTGTTTGGCATAATGCACCCAGGAGCAAGAGACGTACTAGACGTCCGGAAGACATGGCCAAAATCATCAAGAATACAAAAAAATACAACGCAACATACGTGTTTTTGACGGACATGGGATGTGCGGTTTACATTTTGAAATTCGGAGAAATGTTCGGTTAATCAGATGCTCCAAAAAGATACTATTTATTTGTCGATATTCAGGTGAAGTGCGCTGATAATGTGCCAACATTTGCGGTATCAAGATTGAGAGCTTGGAGTAAACAACAATCAAATTTTTTATTTAACCTTTTGTCGAACAACATAGCAAAACTACTGCCAGTTGCACGCACAGACTCATTTCGTTGTTCCATTATCTTCACCAGCGCACAACGGCAAACTGTCAAGCGAGGATCAAACAGCATTGCCTATATGAGGAAAGCAAACGTGGATATGCGGCTCTCACTTCTAGTAGTCTTGCATACATTGTACGTGACTGGAAATGTCGGCTGCACAATTTCTATGCAGTCACGAACATTAACTGTTTGCAGCTTTTGCCACAAGCACACACACACACACACACACACACACACATATATATATATATATATATATATATAATAAATATATTTATATATATATATATATATATATATATATATATATATATATATATATATATAATTCACCGCCATAAACAGTATCTCAATGTTATATATCTAAATATCATAAAAGGAAACACATTAGGCACACAAGAATAGCACTGGTACACATTCACAAGCATGAGAGGTATAATTACTTCGTGGAAGTGATGATATTTGTCAATTTGAGCTCCTTCTTAGTGGAGACCGTGTTATATTCACATTTGACACCGACGTCAGAGTAGTCCGCCGCATGTTGTAGGTCGAGGCAAACACCGTTGGTGTCCATTTTGCAAGTTGAACGAGAAGCAGCCGATTCTGCTAGAATTGTATCGCGGGGCCTCAGGAATGGGCGGCTTAAGGTTGACGAGGCTAGGTGCTCACAAATTGTGGCAGCCGAGGTGGGGCTTGCTAGCGAAGCTGAACAAACAGTTAACCTGTCAACCTTTCTTTCTGCTCTCGGAGTTGACGTAGCGGTCGTCACCAGGCATGAGCTGGATTCCACTTGGCTGGCGAACTGCTTTGTCGTTGCCTCTGCTTGATTAGCACCTTCGACAGTGATCTTACTCAGCATCGGATAAGTAGATGACATTACTGAGGTGGGGCTTGTTGACGTCTCACTAAGATTCACCTCCTCCTCCTCCCCCTCGTAGAATGCCTCGTTGACTGGTCTACTCACGTCACTTTTCTCTACACAAGCGGACAGATGAGCTTGTGTGCTCTCGTGGCGTATGCTTGTAGCGCGCCTTGGCGTTTTGGCGTCGTGCGCGGCTGGCTCATCCAAGGAATAGAGATAGGCCTTATACTTATTAAGAGAGGTTGACAGGAGATCGCTTGCGAACGATATGGAGCACAAAAGGCTGGCCGGCGTATCTGGCGTCAGAATTGACGTGCTTCGCCTCCGTTGTTTCACTTCAGTTTGACGATCTTGTTTATTTGCATTGCTCGGAGCATAGTCAATCCATGACTTTAGGTCGCCTCTCGAGTAATGCTGGTTATTCTGAAATTCGAAAAGAAAACTGTGTACGGCGTATGGTTAAGTCCCGATTGTGAAAAGTCATCGAGGCATAGGTAGCCTCAAATTCTATGCGTGCCGCATAGAAGCCAGTAACGATAGAAGTTCAACCGCCATTGACGCGAGAGTGTCGCGCTGACTAGCTTCTCGTGAGAAAAACGCAGGACCACGCCTCGGGAGAGCCGTTCAGGCAGATTCGCGGCTCCACTTATGCAACCTGTGTAGTCAGATTCAATATATATGCTTCCGAGAACTGCCCAATTTGACTGAATTACTATCAAAAGGACTTCTACTTTATATGAACTTTGCTGTGCTGAGGTGGCAAAATTCCACCAATTGATAATGCCGCAAATATAAATTACGATTAAAATGTGGGTCTGGTTTTTTTTAGTACAATGGCCATGAATATTTGATTCATTCGTGGGCTACTTTCCACCGTTACATGCTTTGGAGACATAAGGTGAAATCTACTAGCCACAACATTTCCGAGAAACAAAAATTGATTTTTTGTGTGTAATTTGAATTTCAGAATATTATTTACCGAAAAAGTACATTAGTTATTAAATTATTTAGCGTTTACAACTTCGCTGTGTTGTCGGAGTTGCATTATTTCTGTGCATGTCCAAATGTAAGAGTCTACGAATTCTTATTGTTTAGTTTCTGCTCACCATGCACGTTTATATAACATTTGTTTGTTTATCTAGATTATGTGTATAAAATAAATATTTTGAATGCTGGTTTAATTATTCACACGTATTTATTATATGTTTCGAACCTAGTAAAAAATTCGTTCAGTTGTGACCAGAAGGATAAACCAAAGGCAGCATGAACGGAAAGTATAATCACATGCACATTCGTTTCGTGCTTACTGGCGACTCATCAGTAGGAGCCGGTATTACGCCCTTTAACCACTATATATTTGGGTGAAGAATGTGGGATAATAGGACGTTAAAATCTCCTAGACGAATGTGTAAACCTGAAATAGTGAAGCTAACATTATATAAAGTCCCGACAATGCGACTTCAATGCTAACTCACTCTATATAATAAATATACCGAGTCCGTAAAGGTTGCTAACAGTATGGTTATAGTGTTAGTAATTAATACAAACATTGTACAGAAAAGGTACATGGTACTAACACTATGGTTTCCGAGGCGGTACATGGTACCATCATGATGGATATCAATGTATGCTATAGTTCAATGAAATTGACAATTACAACTATTTCTGAATACCTGTTACTCCAGTAAATCCAAAAGTTCTGGCCTTGATCGATATCAGTTATCATATTTCGCGGTAAGCATGACATCATTCAATTCAATATATAACAGTTAAATTTACCATCTTGGCACACGCACACATTTAATCTCATATACAAATAAAATTTAATTTTGTTCGCGACGGTCTGTTTCTTAATTATCTGCGCTTTGCTTGCGAAAACTACCGCTGTATTCCCATGAAAATTTATTCTTCTTGACATTTCCGCATATCATTTAAGATGCCTACCTCACAGGACCGCTGATAGTAGGAATGTTTCTCTTTAAATTCTTACAATGAGCGGTTTTAAAAGGAGAAGGTTTCGAAATGGTAAGCAACGGCAAGATTTACAATTTCACAATGAAACTGGTGTTGTCTCAGGAGTCTGAGTAACGGGGTATGCATGGAACCTCTGATACATTTTTCCAAAGATTGAATATTTGTTCTTCAATTAGATGCAAATTTGATGCAAAAGCATGAATTTTGACCCAACTACCTATTAAGGACACTGCAAAAAGCATTAAGCAATCAAGCCCTGCCGTGTATAAGTCAAACAATTAATCAGCCGTCGATTGCGAAGATGGTGATTAACAATTTCTCAAGTCCGTTTCGCGAAATTGAGATAAGAACAAATCTCATTTTCGTTACCGCAAAATACAGTATATGAAAACTACTTTTACTACCACGTACTAGCACGTGTAGTGTGACAGTATAAATATAACGCCAGTGTTACTTAACTTTGCACAGAAAATTGGACTTTTTCAACAGTTAACTGCTGTTCTTAAAATAGACGTCGGTTCGATTTAACTCAAATTGATGTACCGACAATCATTAGTTAATCAACGAAAAACCATGAACCATCCCCAACTGACATGCGTTTCTATTCTAGTGACAAATCGAGGCTGACTAGATTGAGCGTTTGGGTTAAATGGACATTGGCGTGCAGTAATTTGGAAATTACTTGGCCAACTAATTTAGTAAAAAGTGTTTGAACACATGTATTGCCGGGCTTTTAATACGGGAAATAAAACCAATTCGTTGCGTGTTCGATACGCTTCTACGTAACCCATAACAACTAACGAGGTGTTGCGTATTAAGCACGAAACCATGGTCAGGTTATTGTACAACATTTATTAATATAAACGAATTTCAAAGTTAGAGCAAATTTTCGCAAAAATGTGAAAATAAACTCCAGATATGCAATTAAGAACACGCTATTTATTGTAAAAAGGCGTTTTTACTCAGTTTTTGTCAACTTTTTGACCAGAGGAAATTGGCATATAAATTATTGTGCTCTAAATAGATAAAATGATAGCGAAAACTGATTGGCAATAAATTTTAGCCAAGAATTTTTCAATATCAGAAAAACAAAACTAGACGAAATGTGATGTGGCCTACTACACTCAAGGCGACATAAGCGTGCACGAATCCGATGACCGAGTTCTAAAGTTATTCATTATTTATGAAAGTACCTCCTTGAGAAAAACTGACAAATAACGCACGTTCTTATCTCTCATTGCAAGCAAGTCAATTTTAGAACAGTTAGCATCCAGAGCATTTAAGTGGGTGTTTCTAAAACCATATATTACGGCCAGTTGCTGGGTCACGCAGCAAAGACCTGCCTAATTAGAAGGGTAGAAGTAAATTCGCAGTATTTAAGTTAAAAAAGTATTGCTTAATAGGGGTCACAATATTCGTCAAGTCAAAGAGTAAATAGAATACACGGAAAAAATGCAACACTTATATAATGAAACGAAGATTGGATGCGCGGAAAGTGGTAGCAATTATTTAAATCAAGTTCGAGATACTCATATAAACAACATTCTCATAATAAACATACGTTTTTCAATATTTCATCCAATACTCATCCAGTAGGTCGGCTTCATCTGTATTGGGAACTTTTCACGAACTGCCCATAATTTGCCGTGGACAGAGTTCGAACCTGGACACGTCAGCTTCGGAATCTGGTGCTCTAACCAATGAGCCACCCTGCCGCACACTACACACAATTTTCAGTTATTTACCAACCAATGTTTCTTGGTTCGACACAACATACAGTCTGCAATCTCTCATTATCGAACAGACACCACATTACCTGGTGAAGGGGTACTAGAATGAAAATTTATATGATTAAACGGAAAAAATAGAAATAGCACTTGAAATGTCCCCAATTAGGACGAAGGCAGTCTACTGGTTGAACTATCCCTTTTAAATTATAAAATGCTTATTTTATACTGAAAAAGATATATATATATAATGGGTTTGGATTGTGTATTAAGCAATCATTTTTAATTTAAATAATTGCTCTCACCGCCCCCGCAAACAATGACCTTTTAATTGCCGAATAAATCTGGTGAACTTGCAAATTTATGATGCTACGTCGAATAAAATAACTAACAAACTTATTATAAGACAAAGCATGAAATGTTTTACTTCTTCAGTGGAATTTGCTTTTACAAAAGAAAATAAACATGATCATTAAATTATTCTACATGTTACGTTGCAGCCATGAACCAAAATCGGACGCGTCTCATAATCGAGTATTAATGGAATAAAAGACGTATGCAGAAGATTCATATCCGAATAAGGATGTGATAAACTCTTCAGAAACCCTTTATGCTTTATGTCGAATGTGCGCTAATTAGAGTAATTTAAAACTATACTATAGAAGGTAATCTAAAAGACGTGAAATTATATAGTACCTGACATTTTAATCATGATTTAATATAATAATAATAATAATAATAATAATAATAATAATAATAATAATAATAATAATAATAATAAATAAGAATAGTAATAATAATTAATAATAATATTAATAGTAATGTAATGTAAGTAAATGTAATACTTAGTGTGTAGTAAGTAGTAAATATGTAAATAGTGTTAGTAGTAGTAGTAGTAGTGCTATTTGTAGTATTAATATTAAATTTACTATCATGAATATCAATAATAATAATATTGTTAATGCCATAATATTAAGTATTATTATTTATTGTATTTTTCTGAACAGGTTTTGCTGATGAGTATGGAAAATAATTTTTTTAAAGTAAATCTGGTAGTTCCAATTCATTTGCAAGAAGATTGTTATTAATTTCTTCATAAAATAAATAAGACTAAATAAATAAGACAATATGACTAATTAGTCGTGCTAATTATTTGGTGTCGCAATATATTACTTGAAAGTATAAACTATTATCTGGTGGCAAAAACAGCTGCTTTCAATCTTTTTTTTCTATAAAGTGATTAAATGACGGAGACATTATTTTATTTGACACCCGAACGTAGCAAATTCACGTCTCTAACTTTGCACTATCTTTTTATCACAAATGAATGAAATTAGAATAATAAGCGATGACAAATCCAGCGAGGCTAAAATATAATTACCTATTGCAATTTGAATTCAGTAAAAAGTTGTTCAAATTACCAAATAATGACATTTAATTATGCAGTTAAGCAAAAATGGTGAGTTAAATCATTTTTAAAGACTAGAGGAACGGTCTGTAAAGGATACTAACACTATGGCTATTGTGTTAGTAACTGATACCTTTTTTAAATCGATGAGTACCGGATACTAACACTTTGGTTTCCGAGTCGGTACATGATACCAACCTGATGGATATAAATTTATGCTAAAGTTCACCCAAATTGAGAATTACAACAATTTCCGAACACCTGTTACTCCAGTTAAACCATACACTCTGGCCTTCATCGATATCAGTTATCACATTTCGCGGTAAGCATGACATCATTCAATTCAATATATTACAGTTAAATACTGTTTATTGCGAAGAACTAATATATATACAAGTATGTATTAGGTTTTGCGAACCTAGTAACAAATTAGTTCAGTTGTGACCAGAAGGATAAAACCAAAGGCAGCATGAACGGAAAGTATAATCTCATGCACATTCGTTTCGTGCTTACTGGCGACTCATCAGTAGGAGCCGGTATTACGCCCTTTAACCACTATATATTTGGTCAGAAGAATGTGGAATAATAGGACAGTACAATCTCCTAGACGAATGTGTAAACCTGCAATAGTGAAGCTAACATAATCTAAAGTCAACGACAATACGACTTCAATACTAACTCACACTATATAATATATATACCGAGTCTGTAAAGGATACTAACACTATGGCTATTGTGTTAGTAACTGATACCTTTTTGAAATCGATGAGTACCGGATACTAACACTATGGTTTCCGAGTCGGTACCTGATACCAACCTGATGGATATAAATTTATGCTAAAGTTCACCCAAATTGAGAAATACAACAATTTCCGAACACCTGTTACTCCAGTTAAACCATACACTCTGGCCTTCATCGATATCAGTTATCACATTTGTTGTAATTCTCAATTTGGGTGAACTTTAGCATAAATTTATATCCATCAGGTTGGTATCATGTACCGACTCGGAAACCATAGTGTTAGTATCCGGTACTCATCGATTTAAAAGGTATCAGTTACTAACACAATAGCCATAGTGTTAGTATCCTTTACAGACTCGGTATATATATTATATAGTGTGAGTTAGCATTGAAGTCGTATTGTCGTTGACTTTAGATTATGTTAGCTTCACTATTACAGGTTTACACATTCGTCTAGGAGATTGTACCGTCCTATTATTCCACATTCTTCTACCAAATATATAGTGGTTAAAGGGCGTAATACCGGCTCCTACTGATGAGTCGCCAGTAAGCACGAAACGAATGTGCATGAGATTATACTTTCCGAACATACTGCCTTTGGTTTATCCTTCTGGTCACAACTGAACTAATTTGTTACTAGGTTCGCAAAACCTAATACATACTTGCATATATATTAATTCTTCGCAACAAACAGTATTTAACTGTAATATAGAGGAACGGTGTCAAAAGTCAATAACCTAGGTTTCGATAATTAAAATCAATCATCTGGGGTCTCTAATTATCCTATTATCACGTGCGTACCTTTTTTAAAATGACTCCTAATACTAATTTCCATTTAATTATTGCAAAATATTTAGAATAGATCAATTTGTCGATGAGAAATATTTTCAAAGAAAATAAGGTAATGAAATTAAAGATTATAAAGCTTCATTTTTGACAAACTTTATAACGGCCACAATTCTTGACTCTTAAATTTTGGTAGAAACATGGCTTCACAAAGACATTAAAGACCATAAATTTTTCATGTCAGGTTACATCATGCTGCGTGAAGACAGATAGCCGAATCAAAAATGTGGGATGTCTTAATATATTTTGTAACACTTATTTCCATGCCAAATAGTTGCATACAAGTAATTGACTTTGTGTTGATTCAATTTGTTTCACTGATTTTAACTTCGGTTTAGAAACCACGGTGTTTGGGCATACTTGATAAAGTTCGTTTTATTAAGATGACAAATCCAACGAGGCTGAAATATAATTACCTATTGTAATTTGAATTCAGTAAAAAGTTGTTCAAATTACCAAATAATGACATTTAATTATGCAGTTAAGCAAAAATGGTGGGTTAAATCATTTTTAAAGACTAGAGGAACGGTGACAAAAGTCAATAACCTAGGTTTCGATAATTAAAATCAATCATCTGGGGTCTCTAATTAACCTATTATCACGTGCGTATCTTTTTTTAAAATGACTCCTAATATTAATTTCCATTTAATTATTGCAAAACCTTTAGAACAGATCAAGTTGTTGATGAAAAATATTTTCAAAGAAAAGAGTATAACGAAATTAAAGATTATAAAGCTTCATTTTTGACAAACTTTTTAACGGACACAATTGGCTTTTTTAATTATTCGATGGCATTTAACTCTGTATCCTTTGATTCCAAGGTGAACAGAACTTACTCATTAAGTGTAGATTTGATTATCTCCAGATTACTTTGCAATTATTAATATAACAGCAGCCTGATCATTAAAGTTATTAATATGCGATTCAGACACCTAAAGGTGACAACTGAAATATCGCATGTACCAAGATTAGGACCGATTCCATGTAAAATAATATTTGCGAAAAGGCTTAGCTTGTTCTTCGAGCCGATGAAGCCGATCCGATTATGAAAATCTGTTACAAATTGGCCAAAAGAAGCACTTTTGCCTTATTGGACATCCAACTCGTTCGAGAAGCAAATTGGTGATATGACACGGGCATTACACAGAAGAGCTTCTTCCACTTGACAACGCATTCAGTTTTACAGTAGTATGATGAAATTTCACAGAAGAAACCTAGTTATCAATCTAGCAATGCTAATCAACAAGATCTGCTCTGACCAGCAGATCACAGAAGAGCTGGGCTACGGAAGAAAATATTGGCAAATGAACGACTAACCGTTGCATTGCATAGGTGCCAAAATTAAGCCACTTACCGTTTAGAGGCAAACTTTCGGCTTCAGTTATTGCACGGCAGTTGAATCGAATTGGCAAGGAGTGAGTTTCCTTGGTGCACGCACTGATGCGTGCGTCTGGCGGTAGTTTAGCTATGCTGTTCGACGACTGGTTAAATAGAGAATGGGATTGGTGCTTACTTCAAGCTCACAAACTTGATTTAAATAAATTTTACCACCACCCGCGCAAACAATTATTGCTTCATTTGAATAGATTGGCAATAAATATGAAGAAAAACAACTGAAAAAACCGCATCACTACTATCGTTTGAAGTGATAGATATTTAACAGTTTCAACTTACTGCAAACTCTATCAGGCGAAGTTTATTCTCCAAAGATGGAATCAACTGGGCACATTTTGATGACTTTTCTGATTTTTCCGAAACCGGTTTAGTCACTTGACGTAGACCATCTGTTAAATCTGGACTGACTGTTTCGCAAACGTTGCTGGTCGATGGTTCAAAATCATAATGTTTAGCGAGGCAGTCAGCCACAGTGCTAGTGATGCAGTCGAAAGCGCTCGCGACTGCAAGAATCTCCTGAGTGCTATCCATCGACTGTGATCTGGTTGAATATTTGTCTGCAGAAGAAATAAAAAGAGCATCACTAAACTGGTGACGATATAGCGTGGCTTTACCGACTCTTACATTATACGAATCCATATCTGATCGTTCGTTTTCTTTATCAACATACATCCGGGCATGGTTTGTTTGCCCACTTGAGTTCCCGTCGGGCGTTTGCCTTAACGACGTGCTCTTGAATAGTGTACTTCTGTTTAAGCTGGGCTGCATCATTTTGGAACTCCTGGTAGGGCTCAAAATGTGATCATCGTGACCAGATGAGGCGTCGGAATTGCGTTCCTCACCTATTGCCTCACAAGTGGCTAGCGGCGCGAGTCTAGCAATTTTCCGGCCTAGACAGTACCTAGACTCAACATCCTTCGACTGATAACTGATGGGGAAACTCATTTTTCTGAGTGGTATGGTCACTGTGCGGTTCAAAGTTGAAAAAGACACACAAAAAGTAATTTAAGGTTTGCAGAAACACGCTTTGACTGGAAAAGATCTGTATTTTATTTAGTATATGATATTGCAACGCTTACAGTCGTATATCGTCAACGTGAGTTGAGATTGTATATTTGCAATAGAATTTTGACTAGATTGCTGAGAATGACACCTGGTTATTCACAAGGTTCTACTCTGGGTTCAATTTTGTTAAGAATTGCGCTCGTGACTTGTGAAATGCAATTTTATGTGGTCAAATTTGTAATTTTTTCACTGATTCGAATATTATCGTCCATACTGATAAAAAATATTTCATAGTCGACAAATATAAGAACATTCGTCATTAACGATCTGAGTAGACACTCATTAAATTTTGGATTAAAGATTAATTCATAATGAATTACAAAGATTAAAAAATTGACCGTAGAACAAATATTAACTATTTAATTTTTCGCCATTCTATTGTCGATGACATTCTTGAGTGTCAATAATCTTATCAGGAATGATTAATATCCAATTTTCATAGAGAAAAAAAAGGGTACAATGTTTTGCCAATAAAGTTGAGCTTTCATAAGGATACATATATTAACGATAGATCTGCAAATTTAAATGTTCATCCATTGGGTTCAGCCATCCCAAGAATACGCAGTTGCAACTTGGATGCAAATTAAAAACGGTCGGTTTAATATGGTTTGAGCCGCGCAATGAAAACTTCTGAAATATATAAGTTGTATGTCATTGGCACTTATGATCCTAGGTTGCTGAAATTTTTTCTTACAAAGATTGTAGTTTAAAAGACTGATCTATATATTACAATATTTTACTTGAAACAGAAGTCGAACGTTTTTACCCAGAATGGCTAGATCCAGATAAATAAGCAGATAATCTTTCTGTTATAAAAGATAGCTAATCAAATAATTAACTGCGAATTTCGTTGATAGATAGGTCTCCATGTAATAAATCGTTTAATTATCTGTATACAGAGATGAGGAAAATATGCGATTTAATTGATTATCTGAAGTAAAAATTTGATTCTAAATTTACTTGGATTAATAGGTTACTGTATTGAAGAATGCTTTATTTTTTACTTAATCATCATTAATTAAACATGCCCCTTTGTCTTTTCCCTATCATTTCAGTTCATACATTTCCAAATCAGTTATAGCTTATCAGTAAATACGTTCATAATTTTACTATAGATGCGAAAGAAAAGAGCGTAAAAGCTATCAATTACTACGAACTTTCCGTTTAATTTTTTTAATGTTGTTAGTAATATGAATTTGTTTGAGATGCATTATCTAACATTATTAATCCATTCTGGAAAACGCAAATAATCACCTGATTCTGAATTAATATAAATAATTATTTTTAAAAATTACAAAGTTAATGTTTTCTGTTCCTTGAGTACATACAATATCTGAGTTGAAGTATTTTACTGGGTACACAATGAAAGGTATTCAAAGATTAATTTATTAAAAATTTCATTTTCACTGTTACAATTGATAGGTAAAATAAGTTGGTAGAGGATGTATGGCCTCCGACATAAAAAGTAAAATTTATTCATTAATTTAAATCAGCGTTGTTAATTGAAATCAATATGAGTATTCTATGAGAATAATGTAATAATTGGTCGGATTTTTTTGCTAAATCCTTTCGTACAATGCACTCTGATAAATTGATTTATTCCAGTTTCCCTAGTCTGTTAAGACGTGCGTGAAAATATTTCGATTGGTCTTAAAACATGTTTCTAATTGTGAATTGATTTGCAAATAACGCAAATTTCATCTCCACCTGCAAAATATATTTTAAAATCTAAACTTTAGATTTTTATTTACGTGTATTGGAAGAGTCAAATATTAATTAGAAGAATGAAAAAAATTGCGAAACTGAATCAATCAAAATGGCCTAACAAAGGCTGAATTCCAGTTGTTTTGCTATTTTAAGATATTTTGATGGACATTGGCAGTCATTTTCGTCAGTTTACTAATCATAAAAAAGTTTTAAAACACAACCTAATGAAGCAAGTGCGATATTTACTCTAGTCATGTTATTTATGATTTAAACCATTCAATCGCTAGTTGTATGTCACGTGTGTGTGCAAAATTTCCGTAACTGTTATATTCATCCTGAAAGGCTGAATACGATTTTGGCATTTGCATGTGTTAGACTTTGTTTTTTTTAAACACACCATGAGAAATGACGTAACTGATATTGCTCTCACATTTTCGGGTATGGGGTGGAAGACCAATAAGTCAGAAACACTCGTCATACCCACGGGCCATTGCGAGTGATAAAATTAGAAATACGAATGACGCATGCACGTGTCCAAATTTCAATCCAAACAACTCAGGTTGTACTCAGAATAGGCTTACTTAATAACAGTCCTTGTCATTTCGTTAAATAGGCGCACGCCACGCATGTGCATGTGTATGTGCATACATAACTAAAATGATGCTGTTAAATATAATTGACACACATAGATGTACATCTAAATGAAACTGAAATCAACAGACATTAATTTACCCTTTGCACGCGTCAGCCTTATAATTCAATCTTAACATTTTAATTGCTCTATTACTAGAGTAATCTTAATAGATTTTGGAGGTTTAGAACAAATGTCATACTCAATAATATAAGAACCTTAATTAGGATCTGGAATAAAATAAGCGACTGTAAGAGAAGAAACTTTTGAAATTATTTAACGAATAAATAAGCAATTCTTTAAATCAAGTTTGCGTGCTTGAAGTAAACACCAATCCCATTGTATTTAACCAGTCATCGAACAACATAGCAAGACTACCGCCAGCTGCAACGCACTGACGCGTTTCGACCTTCCATGATCATCATCAGAGTACGACGGCAAACAGTTAATGTTCGTGACTGCATAGAAATTGTGCAGCCGACATTTCCAGTCAAGTTCAATGTATGCAAGACTGCTAGAGGTGAGAGCCGCATATCTAAATTTGATTTCCATATATATTCAATTCGGTTTGATCCTCGATAGTCAGTTTGCCGTCGTACTCTGATGATGATCATGGAAGGTCGAAACGCGTCAGTGCGTTGCGGCTGGCGGTAGTTTTGTTATGTTGTTCGATGACTGGTTAAATACAATGGGATTGGTGTTTACTTCAAGCTCGCAAACTTGATTTAAAGAATTGCTACCACCACCCGCGCAATCAATTATTGTTTAAATTGTATTGCCTATATATGTATATGTGGCGAAAGCTGCAAACAGTTAATGTTCGTGACTGCATAGAAATTGTGCAGCCGACATTTCCAGTCAAGTTCAATGTATGCGAGACTGCTAGAGGTGAGAGCCGCATATCTAAATTTGATTTCCTTATATATTCAATGCGGTTTGATCCTCGATAGTCAGTTTGCCGTCGTACTCTGATGATGATCATGGAAGGTCGAAACGCGTCAGTGCGTTGCAGCTGGCGGTAGTTTTGTTATGTTGTTCGATGACTGGTTAAATACAATGGGATTGGTGTTTACTTCAAGCACGCAAACTTGATTTAAAGAATTGTTACCACCACCCGCGCAATCAATTATTGTTTGAATAAATAAGCAATAGGAGGAGAGAAGGTAGTGGCCTTTTAAAAAGCGTTAAAATCACTAAAAGTTTAAAAATTTAACGAATAGTCAAAGAGGTAAAATCAATAGGTCTATATTCACAATAACTGATTAACCATTAAGTAGATAATAAGCCCACTACTAATCCTGTCTGAATCCGCTCTTCTTAATCTATTGCTCGAGCTAGCTTCAGATTCTTATTCATACAAACTTTTTTTCCTCTCATTGGTTTATGCTGTATTCCAAATCAAACTTAACGATTATTCAGCAGTTGTATCAATTATAGAATAGAATAGAATAGAATATCTTTATTTGGATTCAAACCACACATGTTCCATTAAATAATAAAATTAGAAAATGTACAATATAAAAAGATATCACATCACATATATATGTGCAATTAAGTGTACTGTACAGTTTATCGGCATTTGAAAGATCAGCTGTAAACAGTGATAGATTCTTAATCAAAATTGAAAATTTAAGTTATAATTCGAGTATTACATTTGTTGCTGAAACAATTAATCTTGGCTTTTATTTAACCATGAGAAAGTATTATCATAATCAAAATTAAAAAATATCATCAGGATTAAACACTTTTTCTAGTTCGGTAGATAAAAATTTAAAAGACATTTTAGTTGGAGGCGTTTCTCTAAGCCCCTTTGGCAATTGATTATAAATTTTGTAAATTTTTGAAAACGAGAACAGCTTGCTCGCAACATTCCCAATCAAAGGTGGAGATATTGCAGAATGACCAGATCTAGTTCCAATTTCATGACTCTTTCTTATGGGATTCATATAGGCACCAGACCACTGGTTTAAATGGAAAACTTTTATACAATAGCACATTCTCCGAAACCATAAAGGATGCAGTGATACAAACTGTAATCTAGTGGCGTATATAGTGCAGGAGATAGGACTAATTTGTTTCACAACTTTTCTTTGTACAGCTTCTATCTTATTAGACAGACCCTTTGTTAAGGGATTCCAAGTAGCGGCGGCATATTCTAGTATCGGTCTAATCCATATTATAAACATTTTGAATTTTATTTCATGTGATATAATATTTCTATTTATCAATGCCCATCTGTTCTTGGCACTGCCTACTATCCTTTCAATATGTCTCTCAGCAGAAGCCGTACAATGAATAGTTATGCCTAAATCCTTAATTTCTTGCATAAGTTTAATCTCAAAAACATCATTAATCTCAGCATCATGAAAATAAACATACTTAAAATCTGTTCTGTTACCTATTTTTAAAGCTCTCGTCTTTTTACTGTTTATTCTCAGCCCTAGTGTTAACAAGATATCTACTTAAATCATACAAATCAAGTGTCACATTATTTTTGGAGAATTCAACATTATTTGGATCAATTGGAAAGATTATTTTCAAATCATCAGCAAATTTGCAAACTCGACCGTTAGGAATCTTAGTTTCCAAATATGCAAATACAATTTTAAATAATATTGGTCCCAAACTGGATCCCTGTGGAACTCCACTTGTTACCCTTTTCGATTTAGATACCAAATCGTTTACTTGAATACTCATTCTTCGATTATATAAGTAGTACCTAAGTAATCTAAAAATATTCGGATCAATATTCAATAAATTAATCGCATTCAAGATAGCATCAAAAGATATAGAGTCAAAAGCTTTTGAGATATCTATGAATATAATTAATGCATCTAACTTTTTCTCATCTAATGTAATTACATGTTTCCACATAGAGAGCATATTAGTAGTTGTCGACCTGTCTTTCGTGAAGCCATGTTGGCATACATCGAAATCAGCCGGCAGCATACGTTCTAAATGATCAAGTATTAATCGTTCTATTATCTTCAAAAACGAGGGAATAATAGAGATTAATCTGTAATCACTGGCACACGTTGGCTTACTTACTTTAGGCAAAGGTTTAGCTACTATTGTTAGTATATCGATTGGTAATATCCCATTCTTCAAAATTCTATTTATAAAATTGCAGAGCGCATTCATAAAATTTAAGGGTAATTGAAGTAGGTTATCAATCGATATACCAAGGTGATCTTTTTGTTTTTTTGATTTTATTTTTAACATTAATTCTATCAATGCATCACTGTCAATAACAAGTCCTAGATCCTGGTTTCCTGAAGATTCCGGTAGATCAATAGCATTATTTTAATGTTGCGAGCAAGCTGTTCTCGTTTTCAAAAATTTACAAATTATAATAAAAAATTTTCAGATCAGTTAATTAATGCGAAAGTATACACTAAAATAACAAAGGATCCATCGGATAAGTTACTATTGTAAATAAGCTTATAATTCAATAATTTAATTGCCGGTTATCAATTGGATTCTGTGCAATAAACCATGCTCATACAAATAGATCCACTAGGAATTATTATCACAGTACGACACTCTCCAATATATAAAATTTCTAAGTTTTGTGTCATAGAATAAACAAATATTCCTTTGCCATACACCATTCATTGTTGAATACGTATCATTTAGTTCAAATTTATGAAATACGTATACTAGATAAAGGTGATAGGTTAGTGAGCTTAGATGTAGTATCTTTGTATACGCATATATCGGTACACGAAGTCCTGGATTGTTTCCGACGTTCTATAATTTATAAGCCGTTAATATTATAAGGAAGTAAAATGAGGATTGGACACGTCTTGGAGATTATGCGTATATGTGTGTCCTCTGTCTATTCTAAATTTCGGAAAGAATTTTATAAACAAATTCGTGGTATTCCAATGGAACAACATCTGTCGGTCCCAATAGCAAATATTTTTTTTGCATCACTTGGCATATTATCTCTTAGATAAGACACCACTGAAACAAAAATTGTACCTACGTTTCTTGGATGACATTTGAATGATCTGGAACCACGGTGATAATGAAATGGTAAATTTCTTATATTTAGCTAATCGAATGAACGAACTTAAACTTACTCTGGAAAAGGAATCATTAGCTAAATTATCAGTTTTTGATTTTAGGCTAATTTTAAATGGTCAGAAATTAGGAAGAGTTATTTTGTGGAAGAAAACATATTCAGAAATCATAAATGACATGGCTAGAGGAAATATCTCACTTGCTTCATTAGGTTGTGTTTTACAACTTTTGATGATGAGTAAACTAAAGAAAATGACTGCCAATATCCATCAAAATATCCTAAAATAGCAAAGCAACTGGAATTCAACCTTGGTTAAGCAATTTTGATCGATTCAGTTGCGCAATTTTTGTTTTTCTTATTAATATTTGACACGTAAATAAAAAGATAACGTTTCCTTAGTAAAATATATTTTGCAGGTGGAGATGAAATTTACGTTCTTTGAAATAAATATGTTGTTAGGCAAATCGAAATATTTTCACGCACGTCTTAACAAAATAGGAAACTGAAATAAATCAATTTCTCAGAGTGCATTGTACGAAAGGATTTAGCAAAAAATTTTGAGCAATTATTACATTATTCTTATAAAATACTCATATTGATTTCAATTAACAATGCTGATTTAAATTAATGAATAATTTTTACTTTTGATGTCGGAGGTAATACATCGTCTACCAACTTATTTGACATATTAATTGTAACAGTAAAAATGAAATTTTTAACAAAGTAATCTTTAAATACCTTTCATTGTGTAACATAGTAAAACACTTCTACACAGATATTGAATGTGCTCAAGGAACAAAGAACTTTAAATTTGTAATCGTTTATCTATAGTAAATATCTGAACGAATTTACTGATAAACTATAACTGATTTGGAAATGTATGAACTGAAATGATATGGAAAAGGCAAAGGGGCATGTTTAATTAATGATGATTAAGTAAAATATAAAGCATTCTTCAACACAGTAACCTATTAATCCAAGTAAATTTAGAATCAAATTTTGAATGTGCTCAAGGAACAAAAAACTTTAAATTTGTAATCGTTTGTCATAATGATTTTCATTAATTCAGAATCAGGTGATTACGTTGCGTTCTTCAGAATGGATTAATAATGCAACTCAAAAAAATTATATTACTACCAACTTAATAAAATTAAAGAGAAAGTTCGTGTCAATTGATAGCTTTTACGCTCTTTTCTGTCGCATCTATAAGAAAATTTTGAACTTATTTGCTGATAAACTATAACTGATTTGGAAATGTATGAACTGAAATGATAAGGAAAAGGTAATGGGGCATGTTTAATAAATGATTAAGTAAAAAATAAAACATTCTTCAACACTGTAACCTATTAATCCAAGTAAATTTAAGGCCAAATGTTAACTTCAGATAATCAATGGAATCGCATATATTCCTCATTTATGCAAAGAGATAATTAAACGATATATTATACCGAGACCAGAAAAGAAAACATTCTACCTGAAAAATTCCATTTAAAGGTGATGAAGTTTCCCGAATAGCACAAACGAAAGTTGAAGCGGCATTAACATGCACATTTAATGCAGCTAAACTACTAGTGTTAATTAAGGTAAGACACTTGCCGTTACCAGCAATCAAAGAGAAACAGCCGTTAATGTCGACATCAAATATTATTTACCAATATAAATGCGCATGTTGTGGATCAACAAGACGGTTAATTACTACGTCTGGAGAACATACGTGTGATGTTTTAACAATTTTTTGCGCAATTGCAGACTTGTATTCACCATTTGATTTAGAACAGGCGTTTAAGTTGCAATGTTCTCTCGTTCGAGTAATTAACCGTCTGGTCGATTGGCCTACGATAGTTGATCGATAACTTGCGCATGTATATTGGTAAATAATATTTGATATCGAAATTAACGGCTGTTTCTCTTTGATTACTGGTAAAAGCAAGTGTGTTAATAAAATTCAATTTATCCTTCCAGTGTGCAAAAATAAAAAGAAATTATATCAGATATAAGAAAAATTTCTTTCGCATTGTCTTCTCAAATATCTACTAATGAAAATATCTTTATATATAAATTGGAAAGCAAAACAAGATAGAAATATGTGAACATAGAGAGAGTGTGAAAAAAAGAAACCAATCAAATTGCGTGCGTCACATCCAGTTCAAGCTCAATGCTTGTACGTGCTTCTTCTGCTTACATAAATCCGGCTGCAATTTGTTTATCCATAAGGCTTCGTATGTGGCTAGCTCCCCTTTGTTTCTGCATTTAGTAATTACTTTGAATGCTACGTCTGGAGAACATACGTGCGTTGTTTCGATGATGTGTTGCGCAATAGCAGACGTGTATTCACCATTTGATTTAAAACAGGCGTTCAAGTTGCAATGTTCTCTCATTCGAGTAATTAACCGTCTGGTCGATCGGCCTACGTAAGTTGATCGACAACTTGCGCATGTATATTGGCAAATAATATTTGATATCGACATTAACGGCTGTTTCTCTTTGATTGCTGGTAAAGGCAAGTGTGTTACCCTAAATAACACTCGTAGTTTGGCTGCATTAAATGTGCGTGATTATGCCGTTTCGAGATGCAGTTTCCCGAATAGTAAAAAACTTGTTTTTCTAATTATTTAATTTTTTTTTAAATTACACCATCGTCGGTTTCTGTAATGTTTTTTCGCCAATTTATCTGAGTTTTCCTGTGGATTTTTTCGTTTATCACAAGTCTTTGTAAAAACACTTTACTTATAATCGCTTTCTGATTACTAGTTTATGAGTTTATCTTATTACCTAATTTGTAACCAATATAATTAAGTTAATATTAATTAGATTTTCAGTTTGAAATTTATTCTTGCAAAAACTGTAAAATTTTAATGCATTAAGAATTTATCTCACCAATGTGCTTGTAACTAACACGGAAAAATAAAAGTATTTTTAATTTGACGGTTTTTATTTGCCTGAACTGTCAGAAAATACTGTTTTCAGGACGAGCATATCTCTAACTAAGGCTCTACATTTAGGCATTACACGTCTACCGTGTAAGTATGAAGCCACAATTTTGTGGCAACATTAACTTTAAATAATTAAACGTACCTTGGTTGCGCGGGTGGTGATAATAATTATTATAATCAAGGTTGCGGTCTTTATATAAACACCTGATCCATTAATTACTTACATATGTCAGTATAAACTAAGAATTGTATAGTGTAGAAAAGGCAATTCATCCAGTAGACCGGTTTCGTCCTTATTGGGAACTCATCAAGTACTGGCTAGAATTTGCCGCGGACAGGATACGAACCTGGGCACGTCTGCTTCGGAATCTGGTGCTCTAACCACTGAGCTCTCCTGCCGCACACTACACTACACACAATTTTCAGTTATATACTAACTAATGTAACTTGGTTAGTCAATTTTTCCTTTAGGTGGAGCTCATATGGCATCCATTTAGACCCAAAGTTACAACTAACCATGCCCAATCTGTCATTACTGAACAGACACCACATTACATGGGGAAGTGGTATTGAAATGATCATTTATATAATTAAACGAACATTGGTTGCGCGGGTGGTGATAACAATTATTATAATCAAGGTTGCGGTCTTGATATAAAAACCTGACCCATTAATTACTTACATATGTCAGTATAAACTAAGAATTGTATAGTGTAGAAAAGACAATTCATCCAGTAGACCGGTTTCGTCCCTATTGGGAACTCATCACGTACTGGCCAGAATTTGCCGCAAGCTTGCTTATAATAAGCATTAACTGTATGCTGGCTAATAATAGAACAGGTATACTTGGCATTAGAAGAAATGAATATGAATGTAAACAAAAATTAGTCACCAATTATCAATTTCAATTGGCTAATGTTTGTGTTCGGTATTTTGTATAGTGGTGGATTATAATGAGTGTAGTTGTGATGAAGATGAAGCCACAAACTAGTTTACTGGCGACTCGTCAGTAGAAGCCGGTATCACGCCCTTTAAGCACAATGAACTTGGGTGAGAAATGAGGTAAAATAGGACGGTTCACACATATATATATATATATATATATATATATATATATATAATGGGTATAGGGCGTAATACCGGCTCCTACTGATGAGTCGCCAGTAAGCACGGAACGAATGTGCACACGAGATTACACTTTCCGTTCATGCCGTTTATGGTCAGTCCTTCTGGTCACAACTGAACTAATTTCTAACACGTTGCGCAACACCTAATGCACAATTTCTCAAAACCAAGAAATCAGGCTGGGTATTTAGACGGAATGTACTGTCTGCCGACATTCCACTCACAAGGATAAACATTTTCCTGAACTCCTGCTGACCTAACTTGCGCGAATTTAAAACTAGCAACAGTACTCCACCTACGTACGCATGCTAGAATATAATTGTCAATTTTGAACGCAAAAAATTGAACTTACCATCAATGCTGGCTGGTTTACCCTCGTATTGTTGACTCTTTCGTCTTACAGCCGATTGCTTCGAGTTCATTTCTTGCAAGGGAGCGTACAACTGCGCACCAATCTGATTGAGATTCCGCACGTTGTACGAAACCCCTGTACTGGTCTGGTTTGTTCTGCACCGCTTTGGAGGACTGCGAAGTCTTATTGCTGGCCCACCTGAGTCGTTCGTCAAAGACTCAACGCTTGTGGTAGGAACTGACTTCGTCATGCGACTGGAATCGATTAACGTGTTGTAGGCCAGACTTGCGGATGCTTCAACAGTGGAGTCTGAGGCTTTTGACAAGCCTCTAGTTAAGCTATCCAGAGTGTAGGGACAGATATCCTGCTGCAAATGGTCGTTCCTAGTTCGCGTCGTTTTGAAAGACTGCCCCGTCTCTTCTATGCTATATGGCGACTGGTGAGTTGGACTGACGTTGTGTTCGGTTAGGCTACACGTTCTCAATTTTGCCGAGGCCGCATCACTTTGCTGAGTACTCTCAGTTTGATTTTGTTCAGTCAATTCGTGCAAGGCGCAGTCCGGTTTCTGTGAAATGATGTGCAAATACAAACACGCATTTATCGCGAGCGATTGAGAGGATGTTAGAAATAAGCAAACGGCATATTCATTTCTTTAAATCAAGTTAGCGAGCTTGAAGTAAACATCAATCTCATTGTCGTCGAACAACATAACAAAACTACCGCTAGCCGCATCGTACTGACGCGTTTCGACCTTCCACGATCATCATCAGAGTACGACGGCAAACTGACTAGCGAGGATCAAACCACATTGCATATATATATGGAAATCAAATTTAGATATGCGGCTCTCACCTCTAGCTGTCTCGCAAACATTGAACTTGACTGGAAATGTCGGCTGCACAATTTCTATGCAGTCACGAACATTAACTGTTTGCAGCTTTCGCCACATATACATATATAGGCAATACAATTTAAACAATAATTGATTGCGCGGGTGGTGGTAACAATTCTTTAAATCAAGTTTGCGTGCTTGAAGTAAACACCAATCCCATTGTATTTAACCAGTCATCGAACAACATAACAAAACTACCGCCAGCTGCAACGCACTGACGCGTTTCGACCTTCCATGATCATCATCAGAGTACGACGGCAAACTGACTATCGAGGATCAAACCGCATTGAATATATATGCAAATCAAATTTAGATATGCGGCTCTCACCTCTAGCAGTCTCGCATACATTGAACTTGACTGGAAATGTCGGCTGCACAATTTCTATGCAGTCACGAACATTAACTGTTTGCAGCTTTCGCCACATATACATATATAGGCAATACAATTTAAACAATAATTGATTGCGCGGGTGGTGGTAACAATTCTTTAAATCAAGTTTGCGTGCTTGAAGTAAACACCAATCCCGATTGTATTTAACCAGTCGTCGAACAACATAACAAAACTACCGCCAGCCGCATCGCACTGACGCGTTTCGACCTTCCACGATCATCATCAGAGTACGACGGCAAACTGATTCATTTAATGCCTCTCCACGATTTGCATCCGCGGGTTGCTGCTTTGCACTGCCAATTTTGCTTAAATCTGCTGTTGTGAGAATTGTACTGTGTACGTGTGATTTAAGACCTGAGTTAGTTTTTTGGGCAAAACCAAACCGAAACGTAGCCTGTCAACGAAGATTAGATCGCAGCTCATTTCCTGTGTTTGGCATACACGATGTTGAAGCCTTCGGAAGGAAGAGGCGGATCCGCAGTTAGCCTGAACAAAGACCACACGAATGCGTGCTTGGAAATGGGGATCAATCGGATCTTTGCGAAACGGATAGAGAAAAGCGACAACCCGCGAACGAAAAACGCGGAGATTTAGCACATGAAGCTCGCACTCTGCAAACATTCATTCATCGCAGTGTAAGTATGCGTTCAAAAATATAGTCAATAGTGAACCATTGTAGTTTCATTTAGATTGATTGAAAAGTGTATATACGCGAAGGAAACCTGTCTGGTTGCTATTATCAGATTAGTTACTCGAAAGAGAAATTGCACACCTTCTGTGTTTATTTGTTTTTATTTGGCATGACGAGATGTGGGCTAAAAACAGTACCTCCCCCCCCCTCCACTCCTCAAAAAATAGATTTTACATTCTGTCCGACAGAATGAAGACAATAGATACTCAAAAAGTTAAATTGGAAGAACCGGTAGTGCTCCAAGCCGCCAGTTTCAAAACAAGCGGAATAAATAAATTGGAAACACGATTACACAATCAATGATTGCGCGGTTGGTGGTGGTGGTGACAATTGCGTAAATCAAGTATGCGAGCATAAATTAAACCCCAATACCATCATAGTTAACCAGTCGTCGAACAACACAGCAAAACCAACGCCAGTCGCAACCAATTTACGAGGTTTGCTGCGCACTAGTCAGTTTGTCATCGTAATCTGATCATCATGGAAGGGCAAACTGTGTCAGTGCGTGCGACTAACGGTAGCTTTGCAATGTTGTTCGACGACTGGTTAAATGCAATTGGATTGGTGTTTACTCCAAGTTCGCAAACTTGGTTTAAATAGTTTTTACCCCCACCCGCGCAATCAATTATTGTTAAATTGTATTGCCTATATATGTATATGTGGCGAAAGCGGCAAACAGTTAATGTTCGTGACTGCATAGAAATTGTGCAGCCGACATTTCCTGTCTAGTTCAATGTATGCGAGACTGCTAGAGGTGAGAGCCGCACATCTAAATTTGATTTCCATATATATATTCAATGCGGTTTGATCCTCGATAGTCAGTTTGCCGTCGTACTCTGATGATGATCATGGAAGGTTGAAACACGTCAGTGCGTTGCGACTGGCGGTAGTTTTGTTATGTTGTTCGACGACTGGTTATATAAAATGAGATTGGTGTTTACTTCAAGCTCGCAAACTTGATTTAAATAACGCATAAACTTGCTTGAGGGGAATCAGCTTCTACAACAGCCATGGAATTCTATCTGCTGATGTCTGACTAATATAAGGCCAAATAATGCAAAGTTGAAATTAGCTACTAATAATACAACAATACAATTTTATTCGAAATTATCCGAATCTTCAATCCAATGATAGTATACTACAATTAACAGACTCTTAGCATTTTTATTGTGGATTATAATGATGCAAATGAAATTATAGTACGCTTTCCGTGGGCAAAAATAAAAATGAATTTTATCAGATACAATAAACTATTCTTTCTCATATTCCTCTAAAGTATCTATAGAGGATTTATTACTCGAAAGAGAGGAAATTGCAACTTAAACGCCTGTTTTAAATCAAATGGTGAATACACGTCTGCAATTGCGCAACACATTGTTGAAACCTCACACGTATGTTCTCCAGACGTAGCATTTAAGATAATTACTAAATGCAATAACAGAAGGGAGCTAGCCACATACGAAGCCTTATGGATAAACAAATTGCAGCCGGATTTATGCAAGCAGAAGAAGCATGTTCAAGCATTGAGCTTGAACTGGAGGTGACGCACGAAATTGATTGGTTGTTTCCTTATTTCACACTCTCTCCATGTTTACATTTTTCTATTTTGTTTTGCCTTTCAATTTATATATAAAGAGATGTTCATTTGTAGGTACTTGAGAAGAATATGTGAACGGAACAGTTCCTTTATCCGATAAAATTTATTTTTCTTTTTGCACAGAGAAATTGTACTATGGATATATATATATATATATATATATATATATATATATATATATATATGTGTAATGGTTATATTACGTTGAACAAGCCTGGTATATCCATTGAATGTTTTTCATTGGATGGGATTCCAATAAAAATTGTAAAATTATCGATTGAACATTGTGCTACCGTTTTGTAAGACGGATCTGTGTCACACGCGAAGAACACCTTCCGATTTGACGGCGAGAAGGCTTGCTCTTTGTACACACTGCCCGGGCTTGTCAAGTCGAATTCACTGACGCTGCCAACTGCCTGCGTGGCAAGATTTGAGTCCGGTGAGGACGGTCGCCGCCGTTCTGATTCGGCTGGCGTGGCGTTTTCGCGAGCGCATACACTGTTAGCCGGCTCAAGCGAGTTGAATGGACCCGTGGCAACGTCCTCCACAATACGACCCATACTGCCCACTTGCGACTGTCGCCTGGATCCGACGGAATCCCTGGCCGATTGTGCTGAAATACTTGAAAAGTGCTGATGGCCGTGGTGGCGGTATCTGCCGTGTGCGCCAGCGCCTGCCGATCCAAAATGTTGATCGACGCGTTGTCTAAAACAAAGCCATTATTGAAGTACTGATCATTACCAAGACCGTCATAAACTGATGAAATCCATTACGAATTGAGACCTACCAATGCACCGGTGCGTAATAATCATGGCTTTGGATGGTCTATGGAATTTCCCTAGCTTGGAAATATAGCACTATATATTATACATACTGACACCTATAAATAAATTTTGTATATCTCACTAGAAGGTCTAGATCTTTAGCACCACGGTCCACAATTCACACCAGAATCTCAACATTCTATAACCTAAAAAAGCAATTCGTCCAGTACACCGTTTTTAACCTTATTGAGAACTAATCATTTACTGGCCAAAGTTTCCCGCCTGTCACGGCTCAAACCTGGGCACCTCGGCTTTGGAATCTGGAGCTCTAACCACTGAGCCACCCTGTTGCACAAAAAGACAATTCATCCAGTAGATCGTTTTCGTCCTTATTGAGAACTTATCATGTACTGGCCAGAATTTCCCGCCTGTCAGGGCTCGCACCTGGGCACCTCGGCTTTGGAATCTGGAGCTCTAATCACTGAGCCACCCTGTCGCACAAAAAGACAATTTATCCGGTAGATCGGTTTTCGTCCTTATTGAGAACTTATCATGTACTGGCCAGAATTTCCCGCCTGTCAGGGCTCGCACCTGGGCACCTCGGCTTTGGAATCTGGAGCTCTAATCACTGAGCCACCCTGTCGCACAAAAAGACAATTTATCCGGTAGATCGTTTTCGTCCTTATTGAGAACTTATCATAATTGGCCAGAATTTTCGCCTGTCAGGCTCGCACCTGGGCACCGGTTTTGGAATCTGGAGCTCTAATCACTGAGCCACCCTGTCGCACAAAAGACAATTTATCCGGTAGATCGTTTCTGTCCTATTGAGAACTTATCATGTACTGGCCAGAATTTCCCGCTCACGCTCAAAACGGGCAATCTCGGCTTTGGAATCTGGAGCTCTAATCACTGAGCCACCCTGTCGCACAAAAAGACAATTTATCCGGTAGATCGTTTTCGTCCTTATTGAGAACTTATCATGTACTGGCCAGAATTTTCCGCCTGTCAGGGCTCCAAAACTGGCCACCTCGGCTTTGGAATCTGGTGCCCTAACCACTGAAACACCCTGTTGCACAAAAAGACAATTCATACTAGTAGACTGTTTTCGTCCTTATTGAGAACTTATCATGTACTGGCCAGAATTTCCCGCCTGTCAGGGCTCGCACCTGGGCACCTCGGCTTTGGAATCTGGAGCTCTAATCCCTGAGCCACCCTGTTGCACACAAAAAGACATTTCCCATCCAGTAAATCGTTTTCGTCCTTATTGAGAACTTATCATGTACTGGCCAGAATTTCCCGCCCAAAGTCAGGGCTCGCACCTGGGCACCTCGGCTTAAATCTGGAGCTCTAATCACTGAGCCACCCTGTCGCACAAAAAGACAATTTATCCGGTAGATCGTTTTCGGTTCCATGAGAACTTATCATACCACAGAATTTCTCGCCTGTCAGGGCTCCAAAACTGGCCACCTCGGCTTTGGAATCTGCGCCCCAACCACTGAAACACCCTCTGTTGCACAAAAAGACAATTCATACTAGTAGACTGTTTTCGTCCTTATTGAGAACTCATCATGTACTGGCCAGAATTTCCCGCCTGTCAGGGCTCAACTCCGGGCACCCCGGTTTTGGAATACAGCTCTAATCCCTGAGCTACCCTGTCGCACCGTGACAATTTATCCGGTAGATCGTTTTCGTTCCGGCTGAGAACTTATCATGTACTGGCCAGAATTTCCTGCCCATCAGGCCGAACTCAGGCACCGTCTTTGGAATCTGGTGCTCTAACCACTGAGCCACCCTGTTGCACAAAGACACAATTCATACAGTAGACCGTTTTCGTCCTAATCGGGAACTGTACGCACGCCATAATTTGCCGCGGTCAGGGCTCGAACCTGGGCACCTCGGCTTTGGAATCTGGTGCCTTAACCACTGAGCCACTTTGTCGCACTAAAAGACAATTCATCCAGTAGACCGTTTGCGTCCTTGTTAGGAACTTATCATGTACTGGCCAGAATTTCCCGCCTGTCAGGGCTCGAACCTGGGCACCTCGGCTTTGGAATCTGGTGCACTAACCACAGAGCCACCATGTCGCACAAAAAGACAATTCATCCAGTAGACCGTTTTCGTCCTTATTGGGAACTTATCACGTACTGGCCATAATTTGCCGCGGTCAGGGCTCGAACCTGGGCACCTCGGTTTTGGAATCTGGTGCCCTAACCACTGAGCCACCCTGTCGCACTAAAAGACAATTCATCCAGTAGACCGTTTTCGTTCTTGTTTGAAACTTATCACGTACTGGCCATAATTTGTCGTGATCAGGGCTCGAACCTTAAGCACCTTGTCTTGGAATCTGGAGCTCTAATCGCTGAGCCACCCTGTTGCACAAAAAGACAATTTTGGCGCAGTAGACCGTTTTCGTTCTTGTTTGGAACTTATCACGTACTGGCCATAATTTATCGTGATCAGGGCTCGAACCTGGGCACCTCGGCTTTGGAATCTGGAGCTCTAATCACTGAGCCACCCTGTCGCACAAAAAGACATTTCATCCAATAGACCGTTTTCGTCCTTTTTGGGAACTTATCACGTACTGGCCATAATTTTCCGCGGTCAGGGCTCGAATCTGGGCACCTCGGATTTGAAATTTGGTGCTCTAACCACTGAGCCACCCTGTTGCACAAAAAGACAATTTATGCAGTAGACCGTTTTCGTCCTTATTGGGAACTTATCATGTACTGGCCATAATTTACCGTAGTCATGGCTCAAACCTGGGCACCTCGGATTTGGAATCTGGTGCTCTAAAAATTGAGCCACCCTACTGTACTTTAAGGAGGCTTCCTTATTTGAATCGAGAACCTGCCGGAATGTTGCCGGATTTTCTACCACTGAATTATATCCCGGCCTGTGCGGTAAAGTGGCTCAGTGGTTAGAGAAGCAGATTAGAAAGCAGACGTGCTTAGGTTTGAGCCTCGTCCACGGCAAATTCTGGCCATTACATAATAAGTTCCCAATAATGATGAAACCGGTCTATTGGAGGAATTGCCTTTTCTACCCTATACAATTCTTAATCTAATCTGAAAAATGTATGTTCACAATGGGTAAGGTGTTTATATTAAGATCGCGACCTTGATTAAAATAATATAAATTCAAACGTTAATGCGCTGCAATTAGTACAGTACCATGTGCACGAATCATCGGGAGGAAAATCCGACTTGTATTTTCCGGGACACAATTGCAACTCGTTCCGTAGCTGTACAACCGGAAGGATTTGATTAGGTACTGTGTGTACATAATGGGATAGGTTTTCATAGCAAGATCACAACTTTGATTTAAATAATTGTGTGTAGTTAGTTGTAAATTTAATAATGAGTGCGTTTCTGTGTAATTGTTTATGTATGATTACAGAATGATCGATATATGCGTACTTTTTTTATCGATGGTCTGAATTTTAATCATACTTTTGTTGTTTTGAACAATGAATTACAAGATAATTTTACTCCTTATTTTGCCTGTCATTTTACATCGTGCATGGGTTCTCTTGTGTCGCATCAAACTTTGATAGATTTCGGGATTAATCGCTTAACTTGCTGTGCGATTTCGAGTGCTGATAATGATTATATTGATGGTGTTTTCGCGCCTGCATGCATTCAAATTATTAAAAGTCTCTTTCAACGCTAGTTCATGATGTTCCAATAGTTAAATACTGGAACACTAATATTGATGTGAGATATTACCATCTTAGTGGAGCAAGAGATTACTAATGTTTGACATGTTGAAAATTTGCCGAGTAACAGAGCGGCGTCTGGTCTTTTTTAATCAATTCTTGAGGCATGCAGGTACTAAGGACCTCATATATATATATATATATATATATATATATATATATATATACATATAAATATATATATCCTACTGCACATACATGTAAAAATGCATTTGCGCGGGTGGTGGTAATAATTTAAAAAAAATTAATTTTGCAACCTTGAAGTAAACACAAATCCATTTTATTACAGCAGTCGGCGACATTTCCAGTCAAGTACAATATCTTCGAGACTACTGTAGGTGAGAGCCGCATATATAACGTCGATTTTCATATATACGTGGTGTGGATTGGTCCTCGCTAGTCAGTTTGCCGTCGTACTCTGATGATAATCATGGAAGGTCGAAACGTCACTGCGTACGACTGGCGGTGTTTGCTGTCCGATGACTGGTTTAATTCAATGGGATTATGTTTATTTCAAGCTCGCACCGGTAGTTTTGCTATGCTGTCCAACGACTGGTTTAATGCAATGGGATTGCTGTTTACTTCAAGCTCGCAAAATTGATTTAAAGAAATTTAGAACTGCAAACTATGAAGGATTGGAAGAGGGATGACATTTATATTTTTATTTGGCTGTACAACTTTTTTTGTTCCGTACTTTATGATTGCCTTTGTTTTAAATATAATTCCATTCGTGATTCGTACCATCCGAGAAGGCATTATTGAGGCTGGTAGGTTCCCCTGAATTGGTTATGAAAACAAGTTCGCAGCATTCCAAGTGAAACGAAAAGAATGTCGTTTGATATTCCCGACTTCAAACCGCTCAGAGTGGTGTTTCGTAATCGAAATTAACATCAGGTAGCTCAGTTTTTTCTCGACCATGTGTCAAGGAAAGAACTTTCTAACTGTGTTTGTGTAAAGTTAGACGGTTCAGTATATATTAAAGTAAACATCAATCTTATTCCAACTGGTTGAGATACAAGTTTTATAATCAATGGCTGAATCCTAAAACGGATCAAAACTCGACGATGCCAAATTGAAATGTAAGTGCAATTGTATAAATATGTATATATATATATATATATATATATATATAAATCTATCTATATATATATATATATATGTATCTCTATACTTATATGTATGATGACTTTGTCAGCCAACAAAGATTAGATCGCACCTTATTTCCAGTGGTTAGCACGAATGATGTCAAAGCCTTCGGATGTAAGAGAGACGTACCTACACCCAACCAATAAGAGGACAAACTCGATGTGTACTTGAAAATGAGGATAAATCGGATCTGATAGAGCAAATCGACAACTCGCGAACGCAAATCTCGGGGTTTAAACATGTAAATGATCTGTTAAATTTCCCATTTAAGGTAACAACTTCCGTTTGCCCATTGGTGCAGATTTAGCAGAAGGCATTGCCGTAATGAGCTCAAAAATGTAACTGAACAGTGCCGACTACAAAAAATGAATACACGTTGATCTGCTGTTGGCTATTACAAAAGAAGGAGACCAATCTGATAATGAGATACAAATTAATGAAGCAACTAGAGACGTGAAATTCATCCTCGAGATCGAAAACCTCTATGCTGATTGTTTTTTTTCTCTCGAAATGCAACACACTTGAGAAGAAACTTTGATTAAAAACTGGAAATGCACAGAAAATCTACGTTTACTGTACAATAAGCCCACTTCCGTCGTAGCCTGCGCACATCCAAGAAAAGTGAGACGATAAACATCCAATAAAACCAATAAAACCGATTGGATCGAGCCAAACATGAGTCACAAGGTTAATAACACACTATGTTACCTGAGGATAATTCGTCTAATGAACAACTAACCGAGGTGGTTAATAGATGTTGAAAACAGCTCACGTCAAACTCGTATTACGTGGGACACCATCAAAAATGTGTTCCTGAATTGTAGGTAATTTATCATTTGGCAAAAAGAGTGTCTTGTGGCTGAATGTAAACTATCCATTGTCAAATTTGTCTAAACAATTTACATTGTAATAGAGCAATTGTGTATGCAGTAGCACACACATACCAAGGTGTAACAAAAAATCAGCTGCGACATATTTATCGCGCAAATTATTTTTAAGAAAGTCACAGCATTGTCAGAAAAAATAGCCATTTTGGAGCGTATGACGGAAAGAAGTAGACAACCAATTTGACAGACAAAAAGGTCAGGAAATTTATTATTCCTATACAAAGTCGCATGCTTAAAACACGAAGTACCTCACAGAAATATTGACATTCTTCACCAAAGTGGTATTGTACACGACCGGTCTCAAATCATCAACACCAAACTTGTACAACTCGATGAACAACCGACATTGCAATTGGAACATCATGCGTTACGCAATTGTGTATTCGGGGTTGCGTAACTAGTAACAAATTAATTAAATTAAGACCAAGATGATAAACCAAAGAGAGCATGAACGGGAAACTATAATCTCGTGCACATTCGCTTCGTGTTTACCGACGACTCATCAATAGGAGCCGGTATTCCGCCCTCTACCCACCAAATATTTTGGTGAGGAATGTGGGAAAATATGATGGTACAGTATTCTATACGAATTTGTAAAGCTTCAGTAGTGAAGCTAACTTCATCCAAATTCTTCGACAATGCGACTTCAAAGCCAACTCACATTATATATATATATATATATATATATATATATATATATATATATATATATACAAAATCCGTAAAGGGTACCAATAAACTGGTAGGTGAGTCAGTACCTGATACCAATGCTTTAGTTACCGAAAAGGTACATGGTACCAACACTATGGTTGCCGGGTTGGTATATGGTACCAACAAAATGGATTTTGGTATGCTAAAGTTCGCCAAAATTAGAAGCTAAGACTACTTCTGAACACCTGTTACTCAAGCAAATCCATTCACTCAGGTCTCGATCGATATCATATATCACATATCTCAGCAAATTTGACATCTTGCATTTAAATATATAACAGTTAGATATTGTTAGTACAATGTGCCGTCTCAGCAACCGTAGTTTTGGTATCATTTGGTCGCATTTCAGAAATCTTCATATGAAATTATCTCCATTACTGATTGGAAACAAGTTCGTATAAGAGATAACACTGTCCAATTGTCCCACATTTCTTACCCAAATTTATAGTCTTTATTTGGTGTTGTGGAGACTCCTTCTGAAGAGTCGCCAGTAAGCACGAATGGCGTGAACATATGAGATTATAGATTTCGTTCTTACTGACCTTGATTTGCCCTTTTGGTCCTATTGGATGGAATTTGTTACATGGTACGCAACACCTAAGACATACTTGCATACATAGTAATTCTCTTCGCAGCAAACATCAAATAACTAGTCGGCGTTATTCCATGTCGGACAAAACACAACCTTTGAACAGTGTTACATGACGCTCAAAGTACGGGGAAACCTTCTGAGTGTATTAAATGGCCAACGACAAGATAGTATGTTTAGGACACAGTCGACGGTTGGAACAGTTACCACACACATCCGCAAGGTTGTACACGTTCAAAATACAACACGCAATCAACAAAATGAATGAAGTAAATAAATATAATTATATATAAAAAATTAGACTAGTTTTCATACAAGCAATCAAATTAGACCCTCAGTCATTTTTTAATGAATCAATGTATTTGTTTTATCAATATTCACTAAATAATCTTGCGATTTACTCAACATCAACAGATTCTCGATATTTCGTTCTATCAAAAAAATGCAATTATTAGTACTCAAAGGCTATGACAATTAAAACGATAAATGTGAAGATAAATAAATAAGTGAATAAATTAATTTGTCAGGCACAAGCTGTTTTATAATATACACACAACGCAAAACGGGACAATCTTCGTAAGTGAATAAATATATACATTTCAATTTTAATATCAATTAGCGCTATTAACTTTGTAGTAAGTAATATTATTAATTTAGCCTGTAGTTTGATTAAAAAATATAAAATTTAAAAATCGCTTAATACTAGAAGTAATATACTCAAAAAAGTCTAATCAACAATTGCATAAGCTAATTCGATTGCTTTTCTATCCTCATACTCAGTTTGGCCATATTTTTATGAATATTCACATGATCTGACTTGTTACTAGACACACAATTGCATTATTATATCATCAGACCACGAATTTATTGACAAATGGTTGCGTACAAATGAAACAAAAATCAGCATTTGTTCCAGACAAGGTTTAAGATTTGAATCATAAACAGATGTGGTCTTTTAAACCTGTTGCATAACGGCAAACTTGCAATTGGCAGCACACTCAGATGCGAAGCAAACTTCTTTGGGCATCAGGAAAAATTTCAATTAATTTCCTATGTTTAGCAGCTAAATATCGTTTATAGCATTTAAATTAAGACTTTTTTAAAAAGAAATTGTGAAGTTTAAACAACAGAACAAGCACCCAAGTTAGAACAGTAATACTTGGTTAACATGAATGTAAAATATGTTTCGTATTTCTATTCATTCGTCACAAGCTCATTAATTATTAATGTGGATTGTGTCTCAAAACTGCACAGGCCAATGTTTTCGTGAAGACGAGTTTTTCATCTCATGAAGGTAAAGTAAACGAAGACTTTGCCAATGGTCTCTCGATTGTTTTCAAGAAATAAATTCGGTGCACTAATTTGTTTTTAAAGTTGCATAATATCCCACCTACCAAATTTAGCCTGAATTTTCTCAACGTTTTGTAAATTGCATGAATAAACAAAATTTACCCCAATCAAGTTTCTCATTTTGTAATAACATTAAAATATAATAATCATGCTTGCCTAACAGATTTTATCCTAATTAAACTAACAGACATAATTTGAATAACAAGACGAACTGTAAATTTCCATTCCTCCTATTTCTAGAAATATTTCGAACCATTGGTGAATAATAAAAGAAGATCGTTGAACTTAAATAGCATTAAAAAGCACAATTAGGGTGAAATGGATTATCGTTGAATATTTTCCAATCAGCTAAACATTTCATTAAAAGTCTCTGCGTTCCAATGCCAACACGAGTTCATTATTAATTAATTTTGCACATTATAATAAATATATTATTTGATATAAATTCACCTGCAAGAGAAAAGCTTTCAGGGAATGAAAAAGATTATATTGATTTAAAATTTTCGTTGGTAGACTAAGTTGTACAGGTCGAGTTCATTAGCACGTTCTTGAACGTGGCGTACAAAAATTCTCTAATGCTTTAGGCGCCTACAAATGAAATGTAGTCCAGATTAATGTAATTAGCAAAAAGGGAGAATTTTAAGTGGCAAAAATAAATGAAGTCCACTCCGGACAAGTAATTGTGTTGTAGAAAACGTTCTCTTGCTAGGAATATATCACATATGATTATTGATCAAATTTCAGAAATATATATTTGGGCCGTCTACTTTTTAATTGGTTTTAAGTTTTAAATTACCGTAATAAAATTTGCGATCCTGATATAAACACTTGACTCGTTAAGTACATTAATTTGTCACTAGAAACTAAGATTTAGTTAGACTAGAAGAGGCAATTCATCCAGTAGACCGGTTTCCTACTTATTGGTAACTGATCACGTACAGGGCTCGAACCTGGGCACGTCTGCTTCGTAATCTGGTGCCCAATTAACTGGGCCGCACTGCCGTAGATTACAAACAATTTGCAGTTTTTCTGATCAGTACGTGATGAGTGCCCAATAAGGACGAAACCGGTCTACTGGATGAATTGCCTTTTCTACACTATACAATTCTTAGTTTATAATGACAATGGGTCAGGTGTTTATATCAAGACCGCAACCTTGATTATAATAATTGTTATCACCACCCGCGCAACCAATGTTCGTTTAATTATATAAATGTTCATTTCAATACCACTTACCCATGTAGTGTGGTGTCTGTTCAGTAATGACAGATTGTGGATGGTTAGTTGGAACTTTGGGTCTAAATGGATGCCATATGAGCTCCACCTAAAGGAAAAATAGACTAACCAGGTTACATTAGTTAGTATATAACTGAAAATTGTGTGTAGTGTAGTGTGCGGCAGGATGGCTCAGTGGTTAGAGCACCAGATTCCGAAGCAGACGTGCCCAGGTTCGAGTCCTGTCCGCGGCAAATTCTGGCCAGTACATGATGAGTTCCCAATAAGGACGAAACCGGTCTACTGGATGAATTGCCTTTTCTACACTATACAATTCTTAGTTTATACTGACATATGTAAGTAATTAATGGGTCAGGTGTTTATATCAAGACCGCAACCTTGATTATAATAATTGTTATCACCACCCGCGCAACCAATGTTCGTTTAATTACGTTTAAAATGTCGTCCATCATAACTCATAATTGTGTCAATTACAAAGGTGTTGTTCTGAATTCGTCTTGACATGAAGTTCAGTTTTAATTTCACACCTCAAGTGTCAGCTAACTTTGTGCAGGTGATTTCATCAGGATAATGCACCTCTCTAGAAAGCCAGATTTTGCAGGATTATTATTATTACAGTCAACTAAATGAAAATTTTAAATTCCCACTTCCTGCGCTAATTAATTTTGAGTTTATTTTGAAATTTCTTCAGCTACTGGAAAAACTGATGAAAATTGATTTTGAAAATTAATGCAGCAAACATTTGGCGTGCATTAAATAATTTACAATCAAATTGCTGCGAATCAAGGTCGGAAATGGATATTTAATAAAAATTTATTACAACTTTGTTGTTGGCTAATTTCCAACAGGAAACAATTTGACTGCTGAAAACAACGACAATTACTTTGTGCACATAAATAATTCTACCTCGGTGTAATAGCACAAAAATTATCGAGAATGCTGAAAAGAAACAAGTAAAACTTTGAACAACACGCTCTGAACTGTAGCCGAAAAATGCCCCTCCGTCTGGCACGCTCGCTCTCATTCCGTCACCTCACATTTAACAATAAAAATTACTGCGCAGTTAGACCAAACTCGAGGCTTCACATGAAACGGGATGATGGCCGTATCCATTTTAGACTGGCAAGGTTTATGCTTCCATTCCCGGATAGATTTCAGTCTGCTTCTCCGCCAGTCGTCATGCCAGAATAGAACGGCTATGGGCTCCATATATTTATATATATAAATATGTATATATATATATATATATATATAGACCCATAGCCATTGAAGCGTTTAACACTGCAATCCACACTGGCGCTGTTACCATGTGGAAATTATAAATTTGCGCAACAAGGTGAAACGATCAACTATACTGGGAAAAATAGCACTCGTATATGTAACAGTGAACAATGCGCACATATACAATTGCTAATACAATGGGATTGGTGTTTACTTCAAGCACGCAAACTTGATTTAAAGAATTGTTACCACCACCCGCGCAATCAATTATTTTTTAAATTGTATTGCCTATATATGTATATGTGGCGAAAGCTGCAAACAGTTAATGTTCGTGACTGCATAGAAATTGTGCAGCCGACATTTCCAGTCAAGTTCAATGTATGCAAGACTGCTAGAGGTCAGAGCCGCATATCTAAATTTGATTTCCATATATATTCAATGCGGTTTGATCCTCGATAGTCAGTTTGCCGTCGTACTCTGATGATGATCATGGAAGGTCGAAACGCGTCAGTGCGTTGCAGCTGGCGGTAGTTTTGTTATGTTGTTCGATGACTGGTTAAATACAATGGGATTGGTGTTTACTTCAAGCACGCAAACTTGATTTAAAGAATTGTTACCACCACCCGCGCAATCAATTATTGTTTAAACTGTATTGCCTATATATGTATATGTGGCGAAAGCTGCAAACAGTTAATGTTCGTGACTGCATAGAAATTGTGCAGCCGACATTTCCAGTCAAGTTCAATGTATGCGAGACTGCTAGAGGTGAGAGCCGCATATCTAAATTTGATTTCCATATATATTCAATGCGGTTTGATCCTCGATAGTCAGTTTGCCGTCGTACTCTGATGATGATCATGGAAGGTCGAAACGCGTCAGTGCGTTGCAGCTGGCGGTAGTTTTGTTATGTTGTTCGATGACTGGTTAAATACAATGGGATTGGTGTTTACTTCAAGCACGCAAACTTGATTTAAAGAATTGTCACCACCCGCGCAATCAATTATTGTTTATATTGTATTGCCTATATATGTATATGTGGCGAAAGCTGCAAACAGTTAATGTTCGTGACTGCATAGAAATTGTGCAGCCGACATTTCCAGTCAAGTTCAATGTATGCAAGACTGCTAGAGGTGAGAGCCGCATATCTAAATTTGATTTCCATATATATTCAATGCGGTTTGATCCTCGATAGTCAGTTTGCCGTCGTACTCTGATGATGATCATGGAAGGTCGAAACGCGTCAGTGCGTTGCAGCTGGCGGTAGTTTTGTTATGTTGTTCGATGACTGGTTAAATACAATGGGATTGGTGTTTACTTCAAGCACGCAAACTTGATTTAAAGAATTGTTACCACCACCCGCGCAATCAATTATTGTTTAAAATCTCCTGTTATACGAATTATGCGTTTTTGTTACTTAGCACAACGAACGTCGTTAAAACGCCTGATTCAGAATCAAATATCAATTAATATATTACGGGTGTGACACTACTAGGAGCACAAGACACGATTCCCTGTTATTCAAAAATATGATAACCCTATCGATATCAGTTATCACATTTCGCGGTAAGCATGACATCATTCAATTCAATATATTACAGTTAAATACTGTTTGTTGCCAAGAACTAATATATATGCAAGTATGTATTAGGTTTTGCGAACCTAGTAACAAATTAGTTCAGTTGTGACCAGAAGGATAAACCAAAGGCAGCATGAACGGAAAGTATAATCTCATGCACATTCGTTTCGTGCTTACTGGCGACTCATCAGTAGGAGCCGGTATTACGCCCTTTAACCACTATATATTTGGTAGAAGAATGTGGAATAATAGGACGGTACAATCTCCTAGACGAATGTGTAAACCTGTAATAGTGAAGCTAACATAATCTAAAGTCAACGACAATGCGACTTCAATGCTAACTCACACTATACAATATATATACCGAGTCTGTAAAGGATACTAACACTATGGCTATTGTGTTAGTAACTGATACCTTTTTTGAAATCGATGAGTACCGGATACTAACACTATGGTTTCCGAGTCGGTACATGATACCAACCTGATGGATATAAATTTATGCTAAAGTTCACCCAAATTGAGAATTACAACAATTTCCGAACACCTGTTACTCCAGTTAAACCATATCTGGCCTTCATCGATATCAGTTATCACATTTCGCGGTAAGCATGACATCATTCAATTCAATATATTACAATTAAATACTGTTTGTTGCGAAGAACTAATATATATGCAAGTATGTATTAGGTTTTGCGAACCTAGTAACAAATTAGTTCAGTTGTGACCAGAAGGATAAACCAAAGGCAGCATGAACGGAAGTATAATCTCATGCACATTCGTTTCGTGCTTACTGGCGACTCATCAGTAGGAGCCGGTATTACGCCCTTTAACCACTATATATTTGCTAGAAGAATGTGGAATAATAGAACGATACAAATGCGCACAAATGGTTAATTCTCAAGCTATCAAAACAATAATGACAAGATCTCAGACATCACTTTATAAATACTGCAAGAATGACCTTTACATGCACACACGCACACACACAAACACAAACGCATACACACTCACCAACTAGCCAAAACAAGAAACAGAAGTAAAAACGAGCCAGATTTGTTACCACTAGCATAATAAATTGAAAACCCAAAATGTCTAAATATGTATGATTGTATAAGAGATGATTAGTATTCGTCAGAAATAAATGGCCTTTGTTCAGTTTGTTATTAATGCGTGTTCTTTATTCCTAATTATAAATATACCTTTAAAATTAAAAAGGCATGGACATTATATATATATACGTATTGCGGTTTGTTTCTCACTAGTCAGTTTGCCCCCGTGATAAAACTTAATAGCTATCATCTAGAGGAACCCTTTTTATTTATTCAAGATAAAATTTATTGACTGAGGCCTCGGTCTCTTGAGATCATTTTTGCTGGCAAAATAATTTTTCCAAAAATAATATGCTCAATTTTCGTGGTTTGGAAAAATTAAACCTGGATAAATATAAATTAACAGATCTGGATTTGCGTGGAATAGCGAATCACATGGAAATTGGTCTACATTTCCTATTATGCCTTTGTTTACTTCCATTTCTTGTTTATCCGTTTACCAATTCCACGTTTACTTTCAGGGCTTCAGATTTGACAGCTTACAGTTGACCGCAAAGAATTTTCAAAAACGTTCAACTTAGATTCCTCACCTTCAATAGTGCTTATTAAAATGTTTTTCATCGCCTTATTGTTGAGCTTGGAATTAATCATTTAAAAACTCTTCAGAAGGCGCGGTGAAACCTAATCTGACTGTACACATGATTTAAAGAACGATTTATGTTTCTTGCTTTTACCACGAGCACAACCTAGGCCGAAAGCAAATGCATATTTAAGGCCAGGAATCTCAAATTTGCGGTTCTAAACAGTAATAGATTTGTATGCATTATACTGAACTGGAAATATCAGTTTCACAATTTCTCTTCAGTCACGTGCATGACATTTGGCTTCTTTTTACAGAGGCATTTATGTTTTGCAAACAAATATTCGTGGATATTTTGAAATTTGATTGCGGAGTGCCAGCTTCATATTTCTAATGCCGCGTTTTGCGTACGCGGGTAGTAGCTTTGCACGGACAGTTTCACAAAGATCCGATTGATCACAATTTCCAATTTCGTTTTGTCTTCGATCGGGCTGAGTTTGTATTCGTCCCAATGGAAATGCGGTTCTATCACATCTTTGTTTACTGGCTACGTTTCGGAACTGAAATCCCCGTTCCATCTTCAGGCTCAATTGCCACATATATACACAGCACAATACTCACAATAGCAGATTTAAGCAAATGTGGTAACCTCGTTCCGAAACCGTTCTATTTATATTTTATTTTTTTGACTCACCACTGGTTTTAAACATAGAATTTGTCTCAGTAACTAAACTCAATATATGCATATGTCTAGCGCACATGAATGCCCTCACCCAACAACTAAATCTATATATATATATATATATATATATATATATATATATATATATATATATATATACAACTATTTGTAATTAGCAGACCAATCCTTACCTCAGTATAATTTCAGCTATCTCAAATTCCCGGTATACATAATCTCATCTCGTGTGCAGAATGTTGTAGGGGAGAGAGAAAGTATCGAACCTTTTTTGTTATAACTGTACTGTTACTATGTCACGGTAATCAAAATTCAAAACTGATGAACCAAAAACTTCACTGTCAAATACTGTATTTTATTTTAAGCCAGGATCTCTAATGTATACAATGGCGTATGAGGTATTGCACACGTAGTAACAAATTAGTTCAAATATAGTACAGCAAGTTACCTAGATGGAAAGAGAGTGAATGTCATAACGACGTTTAGTTCAAAAATTAAAGAGAGACAGGTAGAGAGAGTATGGACAAACTAATGGTTTTCAAAAATTATCGTAAGCACAATGCGAAGTTAATCAATTCCTAGAAATAAATACATAAGAATATATGCTCATATGACTAAAATAAATCATTATACCGATATACACATATATATAATAACGTAACACCCATATATACCCCTATATATAGAAGGACAACTGGTATCTGTTAACCATGAATATTTTCTATTATTATTATTTATTTATTATCTCTAATCAATAATAATATATCATATATATATATATATATATATATATATATATATATATATATTATAAATAGTGTGAGTTTAAATATATATATATATATATATATATATATTTATTAATTTGTTTTTTTCTCCCCCTTTTTTAATTATTTATTCTAATTATTTATTTATTTTTCCAATATTTATACCGCCTTAAATATATATAGGTAAATGCTAATATATAATATGATTAATGTGCGTATATGTACCATATATAAAATGTATATAGAATAAACCTATCTGAGATGAGATGATGAGATTATGTATACTGGGAATTTGAGATAGCTGAAATTATACTGAGGTAAGGATTGGTCTGCTAATTACAAATAGTTATTATATATATATATATATATATATATATATATATATATATATATATATATATATATATATATATATGTAGATTTAATTTTTGCGAGGGGCATTCATGTGCGCTTGGACATATGCATATATTGGGCTTAGTTACTGAGACAAATTCCTTTGTTTAAAACCAGTGATGAGTCAAAAATTGGAAATATAAATAGAACGGTTTCGAACCGAGGTTACCACATTGGCTTAAATCTGCTATTGTGAGTATTGTGCTGTGGATATATGTGGCAATTGGCCTGAAGATGGAGCGGGGATTTTCGTTCCGAAACGTTGCCACTCAAAAAAGGTGTGATAGAACCGTATTTCCATTGGGACGAATACAAGCACAGCCCGATCGAAGTCAAAGCGGAAATGGAAATTGTGATCTGTCGGATGTTTGTGAAACTGTCGGCGCAAAGCTACAACCCGCCTACGCAAAACGCAGCATTGGAAATTATTCATGGATTGCAATTGTGTGCTTTCGTCAGCCTAATCTCGTTATGCATCGCAATAGCTCATAACGATCAAATTATCAATTTATGATTAATAATTATAATTGTCACTGAGTCTGTTGTAGAAGGGATAATGAATTTAAGTATAATGTAAGGAATATCTTACACATTTACTGTAAAGTTTATGGCAAATACTATCTAACACTTGCGTGCATAAGGATGCTATATTTGGAGTAAACTCTCTTAAATTAACAGGTTTCAATTCGTTACTTTCGTTTGATACTTAAATGATATATTTATACATAAATCGTTGTTGATAAAAGGAATAAATACGTGATATTGCCTATTTAGATCAGTGATTAATTTTTAAAATCTGGAAGCAATTTAAACAGTATACTACAAAATTTACTTTCAGATTATATATGTAACGGCGATCAATATTAAGTAGAAATTTACAGAAAAGTTCCACATGCAGGACTTCTGCTTGATTTAATCCAAATCCTTCATCTAAAGTGAAACTGATTTTCTAAAGTCTACGATAATATGGATCTCAAGCATTTGCAGTTCAACGCATAGACACCGAAGCCGAGAAAAAACGATAAACTGTAAATATGGACATATAAATAATTAAGATCTGTCAGCTCATTCGTTTTAACCTGGTTAATTAATCCATTAAGATGGATGCAGGTTCATAGTGTTTTCATAACGTAAATTTTAACTATACCATATAGTATATGGAAAATAAAGTACCGTTTTATGGATAGGCTGATTGAAAATTCGTAAGTTTAACATTTGGTTCTGTGGGATAATATAGAACGAATGGCCCCTTGTACATGATATTTGGAGAAACGGTTAAAAGACTTCATAAAAATAATAAATAAGAGGTGATTATCAATATCAATATTTATATGCAAAATAATTTCAATCTGTGCCCAAAATATCTTTCTGTTACTTTTATAAATAATTCACTATCATTAGTAACTTCAAACTATTCACTAAACTTCAAAATTCACTACTCATAGTTTGTGAGAACTATTCATAGTCGTTCGTTCATATATAATTATCAAATGTTTGATTCACCAATCAACTGCTTGCATGGGAAAAACCTGCTAATCAGCTTTAAATAAAGTATTGACCAATTAGAGCACAATGTCCATTGAAATCTTATTAGAATGAGTGATCAAAATTACAAAGATGTTACAATTATTTTAATAAATTTTTCAAAGGACATTATGCCACATACACGCCAAATGTCCATTATGATAAATGTAAAGATGCAAAATACCTTGGCAACTATATGAAATCCATGTAAGGCTATTTTAAGCAAAATTTGAAAATGCTAAAATCCGATTGGACCTAGTCGAGTTTTTAAAAATTAATTAATTTTAAAAGCCGGCGAAACTCTCTGCATAAGCTTCTTGTGCATGCTTCTGTAGTTGAGTTATATGGCAGTTTGCGGTGTTAGGATGGACTGATAGCTCTGGTCACAATCCCGCCAACATTGGGCCTTGTCTCAGATGAACAGCTTCTGTTAACCACTGACTTGTGCCCATAGTCTGGCTATTATACCTCATGCCCATTCCTCTCGACTGTTGGTACATTTACTTTAATCAAGGTTGCGATCTTGATATAAGCAACTGATCCATTAATTACTTACATTTTTGAGTGTGAACTAAGAATTGTTAAGTAAAGAAAAGGCAATTCATCCAGTAGACCGGTTTCGTCCTTATTGGGAACTTATTACGTACTGGCCATAATTTTCCGTTGACAAGGCTCGAACCTGGGCACGTCTGCTTCGGAATCTGGTGCTCTAACCACTGAGCCACTCTGCCGCACTGGTACATTTAACAAAATCTGGTAAAAAGGACTGCCTTGTTTCCCAAGATGAAGGTAAGACAAACAGGTAATGGTACATTTATAATCACCTGAACTCTCTCGTGCCTTAAGTAGGATTATCTGCGGTCCATTTCCTCGATAGAGATATTTCAGCTCGCATTGTCGCTATTGTTCTTCGGTCTGCGGCATGTCACGTCTTAGAAACAACCTAATAAAACAGGTATGACAATGCCTTATGCCATACCATTTACACTTTTCGATGACATTTAACGTAATACATGCCTACTGCGTATGTGCCTGTGTCTTCAACGGCTAGTGCCACAAACTAGAATGGGTGAATGATTGTTTACACTTCAATTGCATTAACCTCTCTGTTTCATAATCTCCAAGCGAAGTGGCGAAATTGAGGTTTACCTCACATGATAGGGTTGGAAGACAAATAAATTATATTCAATCTCATTAATCGCATGGTAAGGTAAGTGATAAAAATATGAAAACGCACAAACCATACACATTCGGGATTTTGCTCAATCCCTTCGAGTTATACATTAAATATGCGCACGTCACGTGTGTGCATTTATGTGTGTGTACCTATAAAAGAAAAGTGTTCATTTAAATGTACATCCATTCAAGTGAAGCTGCAGTCAAGAGATTTCAATTTACCTGCTGCACACGTCAGACTGATTGTTTTATTCTTAAAATTTGACATTATGTAATAAACGAATCGTTGCAATATATAAAGTGTGGGCCCAAAATATGTCTGATTATATGTACAAATTTTGTTAGATACGCACTTTAATTAAGATATTAAACAAAATAAGTGATGGTCAGAAAATGGAATTTTGCAAATTAATCAAAGAAAGAATAAAAATATAAGAAAAACGATGGAAGTGCTTCAATTAGAGTTCAACCCAGTTAGATCCTTCAATTAATAATCTAATTAGTGAACAATTAAAGGAAGGATTTTGAAGGAATGTAGTATAAATAAACGCTTAACCAGTAATGACATATAAAGACTATTTATAGCTAAATTTAATAAAATATACTTAATACTTTACTTGAGCTAGATTCAGATTTGGATCCATGTAATAGCATTCCTCTACCATTAGTTTACGCTGTTTTCCAAATCGAATCTAATGATAATTCCACCAAAGTTTCGTTCATAAAATCATCTCATGTTCTTATTTCGATGGATGCTCTAATCAGTCTCATCATTCTGTTACAACTACATATCTCTATGCGTCTAAAAGCATTCCAGTTAATGGTTTATCCAATTAAAGGAATACTTGTTGCGCGAGCGCTGATAAAAATTATTTTAATCAAGTTTGCGATCTTGATATAAACACCTGTCTCATTATATGCATTACTAAGTTCTCTTTTTGTTTAATTTGTTTGTGCGCATGGATTCACCAACAAACATGAGATTACAGGTTTCGTATTGTACTTCACTAAATTATCAGGTTTGTAAGAATTCAAGTTTATTTCCTCTCATTAGAAACTCTTGTGCCAATTTAATGAACTGACACAAAGCGGTTCTTATATCAGTTAAATACTGTTTGTTGCGGAGACCTAATATATATGCAAGTATGTATTATGTGTTGCGAAACTAGTAACAAATTAGTTCAGTTGTGACCAGAAGGATAAACCAAAGGCAGCATGAACGGAAAGTATAATCTCGTGCACATTCGTTTCGTGCTTACTGGCGACACATCAGATTTACAAATTCGTCTAGGAGATTGTACCGTCCTATTATCCCACATTCCTCACCCAAATGTATAGTGGTTAAAGAGCGTAATACTGGCTCCTACTGATGAGTCGCCAGTAAGCACGAAACGAATGTGCATGAGATTATACTTTCCGTTCATGCTGCCTTTGGTTTATCCTTCTGGTCACAACTGAACTAGTTTGCTACTAGGTTCGCAACACCTAATACATACTTGCGGTTCTTATATCGCTTTTGAAAGCAATTTGCTTTACTTTCCGGGTTAGTTTATTGTTCCTTAGTAAATCCTACTACCTTCCTTCGCTGTGACAGCTTTCACTTAATTCAAATTAGGTAAAATTTATAATGCTACATCCATTTTTATTGGTTTTATTAAATTAACTGGGTAACCAATTTATCACACAGTCCGCCTAGATTCAACACCCTATGTTGTATGCCTAATGATCCAAGGTTTCTTATTGTAAATGATTTTGAGGTACCAATGATTTGACTTGAAATAAAGAAGGATTTCCTGGGAAGTATCCTTTTTAATATATCTCTTCCTAATTTCTGACCATTTCTAGTTAATTTGACATCAAAGAACGGTTATTCATCTGAATACTCCTTTTCAGTTGTAAATTAAACTTTGCTCATTTTATTTGTTAAGTTTAAGTAATTTAGCATTTCCTCCTCACCATGATTCCAGATCACCAATATGTTACCAAAGTACTGTGGATACAATTTAGGCGATTTTCAAATGTTAGCTTCCAAACGGTCACATTTGAACATCTTAAATTTGTTTATTAAACTGTTTCATAAATTTACAATAAATGGAGGACATACTCTGTCTAAGCGCCTTTTTACTTCTGTCTAATACTAAAGGGTGATCCATTATTAAACGTAGAAAGCTATCCAGGGCCTCAGGAACCGGTATATTTGTGTACATGGCCACTAAATCTAAGCTCACCAGCTTATCGCGTCTATCTATCAACTAACTGATATGATTTCATCAATATATGGTCTAAGCGGAATGCAAATTTTCTATTCTAACACATATAAACTAAGAAATTTTATTGGTTGTGGAGTATTGGACATTTAAAATAATTCTTAATGGGTTAACACGTTTACGAATTTTAATAAAAAAAGATAATTTGATTGTAAATGTATCTCTATATATGAACGTGTCACCATGTGCGGAATACAATTCCTCACAAACAGTCATATTATCGATTAATAATTTTACTTGCCGTTTTGTTATTTTATTGGATACCTCCTTATTAATAGACTGTTCTAGCATTGTACTATTATCAGATATGCTGATTTCGCCACAAATAAATATATAGACAATACAATTAAAAATTAATTGATTGCGCTGGTGGTGGTAAAAATTCTCTAAATCAAGTTTGCGAGCCTCAAGTAAACACCAATCCCGTTGTATTTAACCAGTCGTCGAACAACATGACAAAACTACCGCCAGTCCGACGCACAGACGAGTTTCTGCTTTCCATGATCATAATCAGAGTACGACAGCAAACTGACTAGCGAGGATGAAACTGCATTGAATATGTATGGAAATAAAATTTAGATATGCGGCTCTCACCTCTAGCAGTCTCGCGTACATTGAACTTGACAGGAAATGTCGGCTGCACAATTTCAATGCAGTCACGAACAACAACTACCTGATCTGCGTTTTGACTAACACAGCTTTCATTGTTCCAGTAAATTTCTTTTTTCATAATATTTCGATCTACCTTACCGTAGATCTTCATCAGATGCATTTCACGAAACAAATGAAGCAAATGTTCCACATTGTTCTACCAAATATATAGTGGTTAAAGGGCGTAATAATGGCTCCTACTGATGAGTCGCCAGTAAGCACGAAACGAATGTGCATGAGATGATACTTTCCGTTCATGCTGCCTTTGGTTTATCCTTCTGGTCACAACTGAACTAATTTGTTACTAGGTTCGCAAAACCTTATACATACTTGCATATATATTAGCTCTTCGCAACAAACAGTATTTAACGAAAATTAACTGTTTGCAGCTTTCGCCACATATACATATATAGGCAATACAATTTAACAGTTATTGATTGCGCGGGTGGTGGTCACAATTCTTTAAATCACGTTTGCGAGCTTGAAGTAAACACCTATCCTATTTTATTTAACCAGTCGTCGAACAACATAACAAAACTGGAAATGTCGGCTGCACAATTTCTATGCAGTCACGAACATTAACTGTGTGTAGCTTTCGCCCCATATACATAAATAGGCAATAAAATTTAACAATAATTGTTTGCGCGGGTGGTGGTAAGAATTCTTTAAATCAATTTTGGAGCATGATGTAAACACCAATCCCATTGTATTTAACCAGTCGTCGAACAACATAACAAAACTACCGCCAGTCGCAACGCACTGACGCGTTTCGACCTTCCATGATCATCATCAGAGTACATCAGGAAAATTGACTAGCGAGGATCAAACCGCATTGCATATATATGGATATGCAGCTCTCACATCTAGTTGTCTTGCATACATTTTACTTGTCTGGGAATTTTGCTGCACAATTTCTTTGCAATTTTTCGACGACTGGTTAAGTAAAATGGGATTGGTGTTTATTAAAAGCTCGTAAACAGGATTTAAAGAATCCATTTGTTTTAATATCCACTGCATGATGTGCAATACCAGATCCAGTAACTGGTCAATACTTACATGCAGTTCTCATCTTATTACCTTGATTTGACGCATTATTTCTCCAACCTACATATGATTACGGTCTTTGTGTGGGATTTCATACACTCCTGATGTTTCTAAGGGTTCAATTTTCACCTTTTTTGGTTATGAAGTCTAGTGCCTTGAATAAAAGACTGTCTTATAAGGCGCGCATTCCAAATGAACGGCGGTAATTATTTTTTCCCGCGGATTCATGCGAAATGCTATTCAAAAGTGAAATCGCATTAAATATACAAGATTAATCGGTGAATTCATTCCTAAAATTTGGTAGAAGTCATGAACATTGGACTATTTGCATAAATCTACCATTGTGGGTATTGTGCTGTGTATAGTGGCCTGATGATTGAAACGGAAATGAGGTTCTGAAACGTCGCCAGTCAACGAAGATTAGATTGCACCTCGCTTACAGCGTTTAGCGTGAACGATGTTGAAGCCTTCGATGGGAAGGGACGAACTCGCACTCAGCTAAAACGAAGACCAGATCACATGCGTGCTTGGAAATGGGCATCAATCCGAGCTTTGTGAAATGGATAGTGCAAAGCGACAACCCGTGAACGCATCTCTCGCGGGGAGTCAACATACTTGTAAAAGAAATGGTGTGAATAAAACGCGTTGGACTATTTGAGTTTTAACTCATTTCTAGGCTTGCAAGTTTGGCACGCGACGATACGTTTACCTTTTAAATTAATACTTGCCTATATGTCCTTAAATAATGACGTTAAAATAAATCATCCGTGTATACGTTTTTCGCCCATTGAACAAAAGTTAGTCGTGGAATTTTTAAAAAAACCAGCCTCGTGGAAAAGCGTTGTTGCACATGTCTCATAAAGCATAAATATTCATTTTAAAACAAAAATTCAAATTATATGTCACCTACCCTTGCACTGAAAAACTATGCCGCGCTTCAACTCTGCCGAACTCCTGTTCTGATCTGATCAAAACCTGCTTCAGTGCGGTAACTACAGTTGGACCAGTTGTGAACACAGGATAGGTGAGCAGCAAAGTGTTCAAAAAATCGATCGATAAAAACCTTGTGTCTGTCAGTCGATCTAGGAGACGTGAAACTGTAGCATATCGTATCTGTAGTCGAAATGAAGACGAAAAATCAATAAAAAATATTTGTCATTTCTAAAAACAAATACGGGTTTTGTTTATTGATTGACAAAAGTGTTCCAGGACAATTTATTACGAAATGAAATATTTGAAATATTCATTTGGATTATGCTTGCGTAATGTAAATAGGATAACAGCTTTATATCGAGACTAACTAATCGCACAACTAGAACTGATCAAACGTGCCAATGCGTTTTTAATTTCCCCGGTCTTTGTCATTTAACAATAAAAAACTGTCCCCCAGGTATCAAACCGCGCTGAATATGTGAACGATCGTCTGGTGTCATCTTAAATACATATTAGTTTACTTGATTCACTTTAAATATTGATTATCGGGACTCACCTAGAAGGTGGTAAAAAGCATTACTATTCTCCAAAATCATATTATGTACAGTGAGTTGGCTTTAAAATTCGCATCGTCAATAATTTAACAGAAAGGTGGATCAAAAACATTTCTAATATTGGTGCCGTCCAACTGCCTCATATTTATTGACAAAAAATATGTATAGTTGAGTTGGGATGGATGTCGGCTCCCACAGATGACTCGCCAGTAAGCACGAAACACACGTGTGCATGGCATAATAGCGTTTGTTCACGATGACTACGATATATCCTTGTGATCCTATTTGAAATAACTTGATACCGATACGCACTACCCAATAAATACGCGTGTTTTAGTTGGCCGTATTTAGATGGTCATCGCATAGTGTAAGACTGTCTTGTGATCAACAGGAGTAAGTTGACGATTGTGGAAACGTGAAACAAATTTGCTTGTCTCGCTGACGTCCGATTTTGCACCACATTCGACACGTTGAGGCAAACAGTTTAGCGGGTTTCATTATTGCAAAAAACTGTCTTCTTGCAAATAATTTAGAATGTCAAATTATTAAACTCAGTAAACTGCTTGATTTGAAAGCTAGAGAAGCATTTGCCGTAATTAGCATCTATTCATTATTTACACTAATCGTTTTATTGTCGTTTGAACGACTTCTGATGTAACATGACTTCTAATTTAAACTGAAGTAGACAGACGTTATTTTATATTATTTTCTTGCACAAAACATTTAATCCCGAGGAAATTTTTAAAAAATTAAATACAATAACGCACTTGGGAATAAAACATTTTGTTATATTTCAAAAACGCATAATTCACGCGTAAAACAGTGCTTACCAAGGAAAAAAAGGAAAAAAACTAAACATTTATTTGATTCAACAATCTACTTTTGCTCATGTGTTGTTGAGAGTCATTAAACAATTTTTTAAATGCATTTCACATGAGCATGTGCTTCAGTTTTATTGGCAAAATAATCAAAATTTGTACGTTTAGAATGATAATATTATTTCAAATTAAATCACTAATGAAATAAAAAGATAACAATGGTAGTATTAATAATTAAAAAATGAAATTAATAATCAAAATTTAAAAAAATTATTATTAATATTAATTATTCAACTACAAAAACTACAAATTATATTACTCCTATTATGACCACTACTACTACTACTACTACTACTACTACTACTACTACTACTACTACTACTACTACTACTACTACTACTACTACTACTACTACCATATACTACTACTACTACTACTTACTACTATTTCTAGCTAATAATCCAACTATTATGCACTAAAATTAACACTGCCCAACTTCTACTACTGACCCCACCCACTACTGCTGCTACTACCACAGCGGCGCCACAAACGCCCAGCACTAATGCCCTTACTGCCAGACCATAACTTAACATTTGCACCAGCATACTGCCTGCCCATCACCACAACTAGCAATAATAATGATAACTCACAGCAAAACTGCAATAATATTAATAGAAAAATAATAAGAATATTAATAACAACATATTAATCCTAAAATTAATAATGTTGATATTAATAATAAGATTAATATCAGAAAATATACTTTAAAAAGTTAGAATAAAAAATAAACTAAATTTAGCAACAACAATAATATTTATGATATTACTTATTGTAATTATTTCGACTAAACTATAAAATATTGTACATTCTGAACACAGATATGCTGTTCCAGAATGTTTAAACACAAAATATATGACTAAACATCATTCCAACCACTAATACTACAACTTATAAAAATAGCACTAATGATACTTATACTAATATAACTATGGGTAAAAAACATATAATACTACTATTACTACTACTAATACTACTAATAC
>JAQBSW010003494.1:0-82452 GCA_029291075.1 Eudiplozoon nipponicum
TGTGTAGCCGACATTTCCAGCCAAGTTCAATGTATGCGAGACTGCTAGAGGTGAGAGCCGCATATCTAAATGGGATTGGTGTTTACTTCAAGCTCGCAAACTTGATTTAAATAATTGTTACCACTACCCGCGCAATCAATTATTGTTAAACTGTAGGTATGTGACATAAAATTGCCTGTTGTGCGCGCGGTGAATAGAATCCTAGATTCAAAAACAAATGCGCCCCATTCGGATACCGTCCGTGACAAATTCTGGACGGAACCTAAAGAGTTCACATTAAGACAGAAAGCGACGTACAGAATGAATCGCTTTTACTACCTGATGTAATTTTTATTTTATACTGACAGCATACATATTACTTTTAATCAAGGCTGTAATATATATATATATATATATATATACTTTTGAGTTATATAATAACTAACGTTTTCTGGTTAGCTTTTCCTTTAGGAGGAGCCTTAATGGCATCTCTTTAGACCTGAAAATCCAAATAATCATCCTCAATTCGTCATTATATTGAGAATTAGCCGCGGACATGAAGAGTGACAATAGGAAAGAAACCAGTATTCTGGATGCTTTGCTCTTTATACAATACAAAATGCATAGCTTATACGATGCCATATGGATGAACAGACTGCAACCGGATTTATGCAAGCAGAAGAAGCCTTTTTGAGCTTTGAGATTGAACTGGAGGTGATACGCAAATTTGATTAGTTGTTCCCTTATGTTACACTCTCTCCATGTTTACATTTATGTGAACTCCCAATAAGAACAAAACCGGCATACTAGATTAATTTCGGCTGGCTGTAGTTTTGTTATGTTGTTTGACGACTGGTTAAATACAATGGGATTGGTATTTACTTCAAGCCCGCAAACTTGATTCAAAGAATTGTTATCACCACCCGCGCAATCAATTATTGTTAATATGTATTACTAGATGAACTGCCTGACAACATATATTATCAAAATCATGCCATTAGACCTAAATTTAATATAACCTACCCAATTCGCGGGATGTCTTTTGTGTGATGACCTATTGGTGTGGCTAATTAGAACTTCGGATTTTAAGTGATTACACATATGTTCCACATTAAGGAAAGGACAACCAAAAAGGCATAGGTTGTTATATGACTTCAAATGGTACGTAGTGTTAGGCCCGAGAGGCGCAGTGGATGGAATCGCAAACTCAGAACAAATGTGCCCAGTTTGATTCCAGTTCGTGGCAAATTGTAGAACAAACTTGACGGGCTCCTAAAGAAGATGATAATCGTCTACTAGGTGAATTAACTTTACTGTCTGATGCAACGTTTAGAATACAGTGACAAAATTTGTATATATATATATATATATATATATATATATATATATATATATATATATAAATTGTGTGTGTGTGTCCATCAAATATTCGTACATTGTTATGCGTAATTATACATGTATGTGTATGTGCGCGTGTGTATAATATTTGTTAAAGACTCAACTTTGAAGTTTTGTATACCTTAGCAGTACCGATCATTAATTAATTAAAATATATATGCAGATCTGTTTGAACAAGATACCTCAATTTCCATCATAACTGATATGAGAGTATTCTGCTTTGTTAGGGCGTGTCTCTTATGATTAATGAAGTACAATTTTACAATAATTGATTGCGCGGGTGGTGGTAACAATTCTTTAAATCAAGTTTGCGAGCTTGAAGTTAACACCAATCCCATTGTATTTAACCAGTCATCGAACAACATAACAAAACTACCGCCAGCCGCAACGCACTGACGCGTTTCGACATTTCGTGATCATCAACAGAGTACGACGGCAAACTGACTATCGAGAATCAAACCGCATTGAATATATATGGAAATCAATGTTAGATATGCGGCTCTCACCCCTAGCAGTCTCGCATATATTGAACTTGTTTGGAAATGTCGGCTGCACAATTTCTATGCAGTCACGAACATTAACTGTTTGCTTTGTTAGGGCGAGTCTCTGATGATTAATGTAGTATTTAAATACGAAAAAATTGGCATACTAAGATTTACAGAAATAATGTAAATACAAACATTGTGAAAGAAAAAGAAGACATATCAGCATTTATTGAGCAGACATATTTTGTCTAGGCTGACACCAGTTATTATATTCTAGTCGTAGTCGCGATTTTGATTGAGGTTGCAGAACAAGAATGTTGGAAGAGAAGGTGTTCAAGACAATTTGTATTCCTAATTTTGGTGACGTTTAGTCTATCTACAAAATCACTGTGCTAGTACCCATTACAGGTTTGATATATGTAATACATAGTTAGTTGACTTTTGATTTGCATTAATCAAAACTTTATATGCAGTTTATTCAAATACCGTTTTAATATATATATATATATATAATTGTTTCACCAAATTGTCTCACATTTGAATACTGTTTGTTGCGGTGAACTAATATATATGCAAGTATGTATTAGGTGTTGCGAACCTAGTAACAAACTAGTTCAATTGTGAGAAGAAGGATAAAACAAAGGCAGCATGAACGGAAATTATAATCTCATGCTTACTGGCGACTCATCAGTAGGAGCCAGTATTACGCCCTTTACTCACTATATATTTTGGTGAAGAATGTGGGATAATAGGTTGGTTAGTCAAGATTTAAAAAAAAAGAATATAATAAAGCAATTAACGATTTAATGTCTAATGGCTATCCAAGACAATTAATTGAATCAATTATTAAAAAAAGAATTAAACAGAAACAGACGTATTATGGGCCAGAAAAGAAAACAGTCTACCTAAACATCCCATTTAAGGGGGATGCAGTTTCCCGAATAGCACAAAAGAAAGTTGAAGCAGCATTGACACGCACATTTAATGCAGCCAAACTACGAGTGTTATTTAGGGTAAAACACTTGCCTTTACCAGCAATCAAAGAGAAACAGCCGTTAATGTCGATATCAAATATTATTTACCAATAAACATGCGCAAGTTGTCGATCAACTTACGTAGGCCGATTGACCAGACGGTAAATTACTCGAATGAGAGAACATTGCAACTTAAACGCCTGTTTTAGATCAAATGGTGAATACACGTCTGCTATTGCGCAACACATCATCGAAACATCGCACGTATGTTCTGCAGACGTAGCATTCAAAGTAATTACTACATGCAAAAACAATAGGGAGCTAGCCACATACGAAGCCTTATGGATAAACAAATTGCAGCCGGATTTATGTAAGCAGAAAAAGCACGTACAAGCATTGAGCTTGAACTGGATGTGACGCACGCAATTTGATTGGTTTCCGTTTTTAACACTCTCTCTATGTTCACATATTTTTATCTTGTTTTGCTTTCCAATCTATATATAAAGATATGTTCATTAGTAGATATTTGAGAAGACAATGCGAAAGAAACGTTTCTTATATCTGATAAAATTTCCTTTTGTTTTTGCACACAGGAAGGGTACAATGAATTTTATTAATGCTCGCATTTCAAAAGTATCTTTCAGAAAACTAGATGAACTAGTGACGTTAAAGTGTAGAGCGCAAAGAACGTTATTGTGGAAAGAAAATTATTATCAGTGTATTAAACAATTACGGTTCACAGGTGATTTGGTGTGCAGTTTACGAAAGTCAAAACTAAAAGTCACCCGAAGAAATCTTACAAGGTTGGCGTATTCCACAATTGAGCAGTTGAAGGAAGATGAAGCAGTGCTACAGGCAAGAATCAGGCGTGTATCTTGTGTATTAGATGAATTAAGTCTTTTTGGAAGATTGAAATTTCTGATGTTTTTGCCAACAGTTATGATCAGCTAACAATGCAGGCACTATCGATGGGCCTACATTATGGAATACATCCTTCTAATAAATGCGATGTTGATTTTGAGGCAGCATTTGAATTGCTCTTTGAACAAACAGCCGACTTATAACCTACCAGTATTGATTATAAAAATTGATTGAAGGCTTCACTAGTTGTTAAGGCTTTACATTTGAAATCGTCCAAATGCGCTGAACTACTGCATTGACAAAGCAACATTTAAACGCGCTTAAAAGTATTAGCAGAAATGCAGACATCCAAACACTCACACTCTACACAAACTTATCCTATTATGCACAAAAGATGTACGGTTTCATTTTAATTGAAGCATCTATAAACAGACCGATGGTGTGAGAATTGGGAGCCCATATCTCCTGTGCTCGGTGAGACTTTTCTAGGGCACCTATATAGCACATCATTAAGGAGTGACAAGTAATTGTGCTCAATATATACGGTACGTGGATGATATTTGAGGAGATTATGCGAAAGAAACGTTTCTTGTATCTGATAAAATTTCTTTTTTTTGCACACAGAAAGGGTACAATGAATTTTATTAAAGCTAGCATTTCAAAAGAATATATATATATATATATATATATATATATATATATATATATATATATATATATATATATATATATATAAATTTTACGCAACGCAAATGGACAGCTGCAATTTTTTGTGTCAATATGAAATAAAAGGCAAATACAAAGTATTTTGAACTTCTGGAGGAGCTATCACATAATGACATAAATAAATAATGACAAGAAATTATGAGTTCATCGATTAGGTTTATAAAATCCTGAAATTAGTTTATTCAAAGTTGCGAACTTGATGTAAACATCAGACCCATTATGTAAATACGTTTTCTAGTATAAACTAAGCATTGCATGCTGTGGAAAAGACGATTCGCAACCAATGTTCGTTCAAATATATGAATGTTCATTTCCAAACCTGTAATTGTTAGATAATTAAACTGGTTCGAAAATGGGTTTTAACTTTTATTTTATGAATTTAAGGTAAGCAATTGAAATTGCTTACCCGTTGGCTTGATAACCCAATTGTGGCACTGCATTATCCTGAAACAGATGTATAATAAATTATTCCAGATAGCACAAATACTTTCGGTAAATTATAAATCATGGTTTTACTTATTCATAGTAAATATCGTAGTAACATGCAAAGATGTCGAATATAGGCGGAGTTTTGAGATAAAAATTTAGAAAAATTACATGTAACAACACATGAGGCAGAATAACGCGCTGGCACGGCTTTCACGACCAGTTGGATTATAGCAAATACCATATGAGAAGCTTAATTATGAAACAGTTTGTAACCCTGGTCCATTGACAGGTAATTTATTTCATTTCTTAATTATAGTTTTATAGTCCCACTGTAGCACCGATCTTTCTAGTTCTATCATCGTGCATCGGTATTTATCGAGTATTTATAATTATGGTTAAATTAAAATAATAACGCTGCATTTATTCTTACTTATTTTTGCCAGATATAACAAGATGTAGGAAACCAAGAGCGATGTTTAGAAATGAAAATTAATTATGACAGATCATTCGTTTAATTGGATAAATATGGAGCGTAATCGGAACACCTTTTAATTGACAAAATATCATGATTCCATTGCGATAAAATTATTAACGTGAAATAGCATTCTTGAATAAGGTATACAATTAAACACAATTTAACAATAATTGATTGCGCGGGTGGTGTTAACAATTCTTTAAATCAAGTTTGCGAGCTTGAAGTAAACACCAATCCCATTGTATTTAACCAGTCGTCGAACAACATAACAAAACTACCGCCAGCCGCAACGCACTGACGCGTTTCGACCTTCCATGATCATCATCAGAGTACGACGGCAAACTGACTATCGAGAATCAAACCGCATTGAATATATATGGAAATCAAAGTTAGATATGCGGCTCTCACCTCTAGCAATCTCGCATACACACACACACACATATATATATATATATATATTTTTTTGACAATATGCGTGTTGGTGAGTTGTTATTGAAAGCCTTACGTTTATACTAGTCCTAATCTTCAGGGATTATCGATCATAACTCTGACTTGGAATGTTTAAAATAAATAAAAATAGATCAGTTTGGAACGATACAATGACATTTGTGTGCCTAAGTGTTATGTGTTATGAAGCGCTGATGATGGAAACATCAATGAGGTTTCGAAACGTGGATTTTATAAGGAGTCGATGTCAATAGACGGCTGAGAGTAAACGTCGTTTAGAAGCATTCAAAGCAACGATAACAAGTGGATCAAAAAAAATATAAAAGTCGTGCATCTGAAATTGTGAGCGGCACAACTTAGTATAAATTTATCTGTTGTTAATCCGATGCCCGTGTTAGCAAGACGCTGTTGGTCCACATTTGATGATAGCACTTCGCCCATCTATACACATTATTCTGGTTAATATCCGCAAATTACTTCGATGGAAAAGGAATACATGAAAGAATTAATCGTCATCCTCCAATGCAAAACATTTTGAAAAAAGTAAATTTATTTAACTCACAATAATACGCACACGTTCGACAAAACACTTACCCACTTCTTTGAATCAAGTTTGCGAGCTCGAAGTAAACACCAATCCCATTGTTTTTAACCAGTCGTCGAACAACATAAAAAAACTACCGTCAGCCGCAACGCACTGACGCGTTTCGACCTTCCATGATCATGACTGGTTAAAAACAATGGGATTGGTGTTTAGTTCAGGCTCGCAAACTTGATTTGAAGAATTGTTACCACCACACGCGCAATCAATTATTGTTTTATTGTATTACTTACCCACTTGTTGGGAATGTGTGTTGTCTGCACTACAACCACTTAAATGCTCCTCACACAGTATAACGGTTACTTCTTCGTTTGAGCGGCAATCATCGACAGTCAATTTCGAAGTCATGTCTAGCACGTCGTCTTGGTATTTAGAGTTGACTTTTGTCACACCAGTAGCGAGACTGTCATCAGTACAAATATTATTATTATCACGACAATTGTTCATAATATAATCAGATGCATGGTAGTCAGTATCTCTTCCCCTTTTGTGGGAATATTTTTGGTCAGTCACATCAGTGCTCAAACAACTCCCTGACGGCAGATTTATGCTTTTTAAATTTCTATCCCGATTTAAGCGCTGCTTGCAGTCTACTTTAACAGAGGAATTAGAATCCACTATTTTGCTCTCCTCAAATGAGTTTCTGATGCCAATTTCCTGGTTTCTGTATGAAGAGGCCGAAGATTCCACGTCCACGTAAGAGGTGGTCACGTGGGCAACTGGTTGAGGAACAGTTGAAAAGTGAGAGTGTGTGTTAAGAGCAGTTATTGAGGATGCCATATTCGTGGTTACAATGCGGCATAGCTGCCCTGGCAGGGGCTGTTTACCACATATGCAGCAAACAAAACAGGACATGTGGAAGCAACGCCGCGATCCTACTGGTTGTTGAACGTACACACCGCGAGGCAACATCTGCTGACAGGCTGCACATTCCCGATGGCTATTTAAAATAAGTAAATAAAATAAAAGTACCCCTTTTGGAGTGCTAGATTTAATAAATGGCATAGTACCCCGAAGCATGTGCAAAGCCAATAAGTAATTTTGTCAGATACAAGAACTTCGAGTACCTCCAAATGAATATATTTATAGGCTTTAAATGCTAGTAGAAATAGTTTACTATTAAATTTTATTGAATGGTCAAATTTTGTTCATTCTCAGATATAACACAGCCCTCTGTAAAGTCAAACTTGCAGCATTTTTTGAATTTTGTGCGAGTGCTAGCTTCATATATTCCAATGCCGCGTTTTGCATTTCTCCTGGAACGAATAGTAATTCAACCCGATCAAAGACAAAAAAAATTGGAAATTGTGATCAATCGGATCTTTGTGAAACTGTCAGTGCACAGCTATTACCCGCGTACGCAAAACGCGGCATTGGAAAAACTTGCAGCATATTATTCGGATGACATATATGTGACATTAAGATTAGCTAGATACTGTTTCTTCCTGAGGAACAATTTATCAACAGTTGTGCATAAGGTGTTGCGCACCTAGTAATAAATACTTCAAATATGACCAGTCAGCATGAATGGAGCGCTATAATCTCATGTGCACATTCGTTTTGTGCTTATTGGCGACTCATCAGTAGGAGCCGGTAGGCGCTAGACCAGCAAACTAATTACCAAGTTCAACATATGAAACTCTGTGGGTAAACAAGCGCAGCCTATTTCATAAAAGGAGAAAAAGCATGTCCGTGCATTGAGCGTAAATTGTATATAATGCACGCCAATGATTTATCGTTCCCCTATTTCAAACTTTCTTCCAGTTTTCATATTCTGTTTGTTTTACCTTTAGATATAAATACATGTTTGATTATGGACAGTTGAGGAGAAAACAAGAAAGAAAAGGATTACTTAATTAATAAAATTGCTTTTTATCTTTGCATATCAGAAGGGTACTAATCAAATTGAAATAAGCAATAAATAACGTCCTTGCTTAAATTAAACGAATTTGCTGATCAATTTTACTGATTTAAAAAAAATATATTCTCTGTGAAGTTTTGTACTTGTAGCATAACGAAAAATTCAAAAGTGTTTGAAAGAGATAGACAGAGAGAGGAATGAAAATAACTAAATGAGTTTTAAACACCACTAAGCGCCTCAAAACGTCAGTTTAGCTGTTGAACAAAATTCTCTCTCACTCTGGGATAATTCTAGTTTCGTTAAATAAAGTTTGCGAGATTGAAGTAAACACCAATCCCATTGTATTTAACCAGTCGTTCGAACAACATAACAAAACTACCGCCAGCAGCAACGCACTGACGCGTTTCGACCTTCCATGATCATCATCAGAGTACGACGGCAAACTGACTATCGAGGATCAAACCGCATTGAATATATATGGAAATCAAATTTAGATATGCGGCTCTCACCTCTAGCAGTCTTGCATACATTGAACTTGACTGGAAATGTCGGCTGCACAATTTCTATGAAGTACCGAACAATATAGGCAAGACTACGAGATGTGAGACCCGCAGTTTTGTTTTTTTGTTCGACGACTGGTTAAATACAGTGGGATTGGTGTTTACTTAAAGCTTGCAAACTTGATTTAATGAATTGTTACCACCACCTGCGCAATTAATTATTGTTTAATCATTCTAGATTTTGGTTCGTATTCTGCAACCGAGGCTCCCAACATCTTGAAGGTACATAGAATATGTCATGACCAATTAAACATAAAAACAAATTTTAAGGACGTGTACCGGAATAAAACTAAATTACATTCTTATTGAAATACAAAGCACCTGAAAATTTAAATTTCGTGTGTTAACAATTTAATGAGGTAGTCACCGTTATGTAAACGACATAGTTCAATCACGTAGACGCATGCTTATTATTATTGGCGACTTCACATAAAGTTACGATCTTGATATAGACAAGTGACCCATTATATACATAAATTTGTTAGTATAAACTAAGCGTTAATGTTTACTTCAAGCTCGCAAACTCGATTTAAAGAAATTTTACCACCACCCACGCAATCATTGATTGTTTAAACTAATGAATTTGTAATGTAGAAAAGGCAATTCATTCAGTAGATCGGTTTCGTCCTTATTGGGAACTCATCACATAGTGTTCAGAATTTAACGCGGACAGGGTTCGAACCTAGGCACGTCGGCTTCGGAATCTGTTGTTTAATAAATTGAGCCACTCTGGAGCATTTCTTCTATTCTGTTTAAGCGCAATTTTTCGATCGAAATACATATACTGATCGGCCAGACGGTTACTAAACAGAAAGAAGATATTTGCAATTTAAACTATCGTTTCAAATCAAATGATGAAAAAAAAGTCTGAAAATGCGCAATAAATAATTCAAACCTTTCGGGCATTTTTTAGAGATGTGATCTTTAAGTTAATTATAAAATGCAATAACACAAATGCCGAAATCAGTCCAATAGATGAATTGACATTTCCCGTTTGATTGACGGGTGAATCAGTATCCAGCCATCAAGGAGAGGGACACAGCGCGTACGGGGAAATGAAGATCAATCGGATCATTGCGGAACTATGAGTGCAAATCAAGGTTTACACGTACGTAAAGGAAATTGTACCGGCTGCAACTGATGAGTCTCCAGTAAGCACGAAACGAATGTGCATGAGATTATACTTTCCGTTCATGCTGCCTATGTTTTATCCTTCTGGTCACAACTGAACTAATTTGTTACTAGGTTCGCAACACCTAATACATACTTGCATATATATTAGTTCTCCGCAAAAAACAATATCTAACTGTTATATATTGAATTAAATGATGTCATGATTATCGCGAAATGTGTTAACTGATATCGATCAAGGCCAGAGTGTATGGATTTACTGGAGCAACAGGTATTCAGAAATAGTTGTAATTCTCTATTTTGTTGAACTTTAGCATAAATTGTTATCCATCTTTTTGGTGCCATGTAGCGACTCGGCATCCAGTGTTAATACCATGTAAATTTTCGGTACTATAACGTTGGTATCGGGTACTGACACAATAGCCATAGTGTTAGTACCCTTTACAGACTCGGTATATATATATATATATATATATATATATATATATATATATATATAGTGGATTAGCGTTGAGAATCGCATTGTCAAGACTTTATATGATGTTATCTTCACTACTGCTGGTTTACACATTCATGTGGGAGAATTTACCGTCCTATTTTCCAACATTACTCACCTACACTATTCAATGCTTAGTTTTACTAACAAATGTATGTACTTAATGGGTCAGGTGCTTAAGTTTAGTTAGTAAACTTGATTATAGTAATTGTTATCACCACCCGCGCAACCAATGTTCGTTTAATTATATAAATGTTCATTTCAATACAACTTCCCCATGTAAGGTGGTGTCTGTTCAGTAATGCCATATAGGCTCTACATAAATTAAAAAAGACTAACCGAGTTACATTAGTTAGTATAAGGATGAAAATTGCGTATAGCGTGTAGCAGTGTGGGTCAGTGTTAAGAGCACCAGATTCCGAAGCAGACGTGCACAGGTTCGAGCCCTTTCCGCGGCAAATTTTGGCCAGTACAAGATGAGCTCCCAGTAAGGACGAAACCGGTCTACTGGATGAATTGCCTTTTCTACACTATAAAATGCTTAGGCTTCAATGTCTTTGTTGACTGGCGACGTGTCGATATAGCGTTTACCATATTATCCTCAGGCCTCTAATCACACATACAAGTGAAGATTTTCACAATAGCAGATTTGCTTAAATATGTAGGTGAGGAATGTTGAAAAAATGGACGAATGTGTAAACCAGCAGTAGTAAAGTTAAGCTATATATTTAAGTAAGAAATGTCCTATTTGCCCACATTTCTTACTTAAATACATAGCAGGTAAAGGGCTTAAAACCGTCTCCTACTGATGAGCCGCCAGTAATCAAGAAACGAATGAACATGACATTATACATAGCGTTCATGCTGTGCACGTGCGCTTCGTGCTTACTGGCTTACAAAATTGGTGGCTGGGTTAACACTGCAAATTCAATATACAGTTATAGGAGTACGAAAGCAGACTGAGTAGTGTGGACCGAATCGCAATGCATAAATATGGAAAGCAAAATTAGAAATGCTGCTCAACTCTCTAGCAATCTAGCATACATTGTACTTGACTGGAAAAGTCGGCAGCTCAATTTATATGCAGTCACTAACATTAATTTTTTTCAGCATTCATAAATATATATATATATATATATATATATATATATATATATATATATATATGTAAAACAATTGAATAATCAATGATTGTGCGGGTGGTGTTAAAAATTAATTAAATCAAATTTGCAGGCTTTAAGTAAACATAAATCCTCATTTGTATTTAACCAATTTTAATATCGGGTACTGACACAATATACTGTGTGTGTGCACTATACACACTCGGCATATATTATATATATTGACCTAGCTTTGAGAAGTCACATTATTCGAAGCTTAGAACATGTACCTATATATATATATATATATATATATATATATATATATATATACTATATATATATATAATATACTCTTATATTATATTATATTATATTATATTATATTATAATATATTATTATATTATATTATATTATATTATATTATAATATAATATATTATAATATATTATATTATATTATATATATTATATTATTATATTATTATATTATATTATAATATATTATATTATATTATATTATATTATTATATTATATTATATTATATTATATTATATTATAATATATTATATTATATTATATTATATTATATTATATTATATTATATTATATTATATTATATTATATTATATTATATTATATTATATTATATTATATTATATTATATTATATTATATTATATTATATTATATATATATTATATTATATTATATTATATTATATTATATTATATTATATTATATTATATTATATTATATTATATTATATTATATTATATTATATTATATTATATTATATTATATTATATTATATTATATTATATTATATTATATTATATTATATTATATTATATTATATTATATTATATTATATTATATTATATTATATTATATTATATTATATTATATTATATTATATTATATTATATTATATTATATTATATTATATTATATTATATTATATTATATTATATTATATTATATTATATAATATAATATAATATAATATAATATAATATAATATAATATAATATAATATAATATAATATAATATAATATAATATATTATATTATATTATATTATATTATATTATATTATATTATATTATATTATATTATATTATATTATATTATATTATATTATATTATATTATATTATATTATATTATATTATATTATATTATATTATATTATATTATATTATATTATATTATATTATATTATATTATATTATATTATATTATATTATATTATATTATATTATATTATATTATATTATATTATATTATATTATATTATATTATATTATATTATATTATATTATATTATATTATATTATATTATATTATATTATATTATATTATATTATATTATATTATATTATATTATATTATATTATATTATATTATATTATATTATATTATATTATATTATATTATATTATATTATATTATATATATTATATTTATTATATTATAATATAATATATTATATTATATTATATTATATTATATTATATATATTATATTATATTATATTATAATATATATTATATTATATTATATTATATTATATTATATTATATTATATTATATTATATTATATTATATTATATTATATTATATTATATTATATTATATTATATTATATTATATTATATTATATTATATTATATTATATTATATTATATTATATTATATTATATTATATTATATTATATTATATTATATTATATTATATTATATTATATTATATTATATTATATTATATTATATTATATTATATTATATTATATTATATTATATTATATTATAGTATATTATATTATATTATATTATATTATATTATATTATATTATATTATATTATAATATTTTCATTGTCTGTGCATTAAAATATTATAACTTACGCATTTTTATACTTACATGTTGCGGCATTTAGTACACACAACTAGGCTGCGTAATCCAGTCATTTCTGTAATTGAATGACTGTTGCTTTGGCGAAAAGTTTGCCCATTTGGCTGCAGCCAGCAGCGGATGTCCTTTTGATTCAGCTTTATTCCGCATGTAGAACAAACCAAACAGTCCAAATGAAATAACGGCTGCTTAGTGCAGTTTGCCTTTCTTGTTCGTGTGTTGATTTTGGAAGCGTTAATTTTTAGTGGTAGTAAGGGTTTTAATAGACGTGCGCTATTTGTAACGGGTGAATCCACTAGGTTATCTCGGATGAAAAAACTTTCAGGGCTACATTTAATAATTTAATAAAGAAATACAATTTCTAATTAATTCTTTGTCTAAATCGTATATATACGCACTTTAAAAAGTGAACAGTTTACCTAATCACATTTAAATCCTAATTTTGGCGCAGAACTAATATTTTTGCTTATCAGGTGTTACAAAAATAGTTACAAATTAAATGTTGAACCACTTTGCGCAGTGCTGTCCATCTTGTTGTGAATTTGTATACATTTGTGTATTAGAGAATAGGTATGAAAACCGGATATTAGCAAGATAATTAAAAATACTTTTGGAATTCAAATAAATATAAATATATGTCTTGAATGAGGATACCACATTTGCCATAAGTTGTGTTTTATTCCTGAGCGTATTGTTTCAACCCTTAAGATGAGATTGGAAATTAGGTCTCGAAAATTAGGAAAAAGAACAATGGAAAATCTTGTTCCAACGTCATTTTCAGACAATCATCTAATGGAAGGGACAATTGAGAACCCATCAATCGAGGCCAATAATCAGAGCACCTGAAAATGTATAGCATTCAAGATTTTAGTAACAAATTAGTTCAAATGTAAACAGAAGGATAAACGAAAGAACGGAAAGTATAATCTTATGCGCACATTCCTTTCGTGTTTACTGGCAGCTCACCCATACGGACCGCTGTTACGCTCTATACCCACAGTATAATTTGGTGAGGAATGTGAGAAAATGGGACGGTATAATCTCCTATACGAATAGGTAAACTTGCAGTAGTGGTTCTAACTTCATATAAATTCTTCGACAATGTGAATTCAGAGACAACTTGCAATATATATATATATATATAAGAATTCTGAAAAGGGTCCCAACACTTTGGCTATTTTGTCAGTATCCAATGGTAAAATTATGATACCAAAAAGTTACGTGGTACTAACATATGGTTGCCAAATTGTTAAATTCTACCAACAAAATTAACGGATTTCAATGGATGCTAAAGTTCGATATGTTTGAAGGGTTGCATTGTGCGGGCGTCACAATGATGATTACCAGAATTTGCGGTCGTTAGCTGTCCCTTTTAAATGTCAGTTTAGCAAAGATCCGATTGATCCCCATTTCCATGTACGAATTGAATTCATCTTCGTGGTGGCTGTGTGCTGATTCGTCCTCCGAAGGCTTCAAAATCTTTCATACAAACCACTGATAATGAGGTACGATCTAGTCTTCGTTGACTGACAACATTTCGATTTAGATTTTCCCAAGTCCCTATATGGCATGTAATCACACACACACACACACACACATACACACACACACATACTTAAGCTGCAATGATACCAACACTATGGTTGCTGTGTCCAAACTTGATACCAAAACTATCGTTGACGAAAAGGTACATGCTATTAATACAATGGGTTTCGAGGTATGCTAAAGTTCATCAAAATTGAGAATTAAAACTACTTCTGAACACCTGTTACTCCAGGAAACACATACACTCTGGCATTAATCGGTAATCATGACATCGATCAATTAAATATGCAAAAGTTTGCTACTGTTTGCTGCGGCGAACTAATTATATGCCATTGTGGCGCACCTAGTAGTTAGAAGCTGTCATTTTATTTACACTAATTAATAAAGCGACTGGAAGTTACGTGTTCAGGTGGGTTAGTTGCCCCGGATGTTACCGTCTCAACTTGACGAAAATTGACTGACGAGATATTGACCACCATTTTGTGCAAATCTTAATTAGAAAAGTGAACTGTAACTTTCGCGCATAGTCGTGTGAGCAAACTCGATGGAGCTACATAACATTTGAATTCTCAGGAATGGTATTACAGGTATATATTCCGTCATGGAGTAGAAATTTTATCATGCATCCGATCCAAATTATCGGAATATGCAACTATTTTCTGAAATGTATAAAGTGAACACTGGCAAGCGTGATTTAAATTTCGTTTGATACACGACAAGTGTCAAAACGTCTTATAGTCTATTTCTTTTAATTTGCGAAGGCTTCAAATTTGCTATATTTGTGACCATTTAAAGTTATTAGTGCCAAAATTCCAGACATTTCAGCAATTCATGACACTAATGGCGATGAAAGCAGTAAATCAGAGTGCAAAAAAAATGCCTTTATCTTCATTACGAACTATTTTGTCCCGTGATTTGAGGATGGCCAAGGTCCATTAAACAGTGTCAGTAAATACATTGTGACAGTGGGGATAGCGAAAAATTTAACTGATAAAAAAGATTTACTTTATTATTTAAATGAAGGTTCCGAACTTGAGATAAATAAAAATCCCATTATATATGGATAAATATTTGTCAGTACACGCTAAAATAAGCAATTCATTCAGTCGACTGGCTTCGTCCTTAATGTGAACTCGTCAAGTATTGTCCAGAGTTTTGGCGTGGACGGGGCTCAGACCGGATCACATTTGCTTCGGAATTTGTAACTTTATCCATTGCACCACATCGATGCGTACTACAAACAATTTTAAAATATATATTAAATAAAGTTTTTTTGGTTAACCTTTCCTTCAAGTGGAGGTCATGTAATAACTGTTTACAACTAGTCACTCCGAATCTAGTCTTATAGAACAAACACAACCCTACTTTGGGACTTATAAAATTTGAAAAAAAACAATGATTTGTCGGTTGATGATAAAAATTATTTAAATCAAGTTTGCGAGCTTCAGATAAACACCAATCCTGTTATATTTAGATTTTACAGCATGAATTAATCATTGGAGAAGTCAACAATTCTGAACAAAACTTGATGATGTCCCAATAAGGAGAAAACCGCTCTACTCAATGAATTGCATTTGCTACATTAAACCTTGCTTACTTTATACCGACAAGTAAGTATAATGGTCTCTGTGCTTATCTTAAGCTCGTAAAATTATCTAAATAATTTGTATTATCACCTTCGCAATTAATGATTCTTTTGCTATGTGAAACTCAAATTCATTACTACTTACCAAGATGAGGAATGTTTTCTGGTGTCTCGTTGGAATTCTAGGACTAAAGAGATGCCCCGTATGCTCCATCTGAAGGAAATGCCATCCAAATAGCATAATTTATTTCATTAAAGAAAAGTGTGTTATATGTGTGTCACAGATTACGAAGCAAATGAACAGAGATTTGTGGTCTTTCCGCGGCAAAAATTTGGACAAAATTCGACAACTTATTAATAAGGACAAAATCGGTCTACTCAATGAATTATCTTTCCACTTTACGCAATATTTAATTTCCGCTGACGATTATATATATATATATATATATATATATATATATATATATATATATATATATATAATATGGTAGAGGATCCAATCAAAATCGTAACCATAGTTGAAATAATTACCATCACTACATGTGCAATCAATGATGTTTTGCTATATTTATTTTATTTGAAATTGATAAATTTTCTTTTAATCTAGGTTGTGATCGTTTTATAAATCCGGACCCTCTATGTACATACATTAATTAGTACAAACTTAGCATTATATAATATATAAAATTCCATTCATCCAGTATAACGGTTTCGTCCTTATTAGGAATTCAACATGTACTGTCCAGAATTTGCCCCGGACTGTACGTGATGAGTTCTAAATAAGGACGAAACCGGTCTACTGGATAAATTTTCTTTTCAAAAGTAAACAACACTAAGTTTATACTGACAAGTATATGCATAAAAAGAGTCAAAATTTTTATATCAAGAATATAGTAATAGTTATCACTGAACGTGCAACAAAAGTTCGCTTAATTATCGGCCAGTTTTGCCTAGTTGTTTGATGCCCTGTTTGGCTCCATGACTAGATTGAACTAATAATTCCAAACATTTTAATTAGAAATGCTTTGTAACTATTAAGACCTACTTTCATCTACATTAGGCAAATATGTGATGCACGCAAACAAGTGTCACCTGATTTTTTAAAATAAACCTTTGAAACCAACGCAACGAGAACATAATGAACTGCAAGATTATTAAATTATACTTTGTGTGAATGATTAGTTAAACTAGGGCAAGTTGAAGTATGAGTAACATGAAGAACAATTATATTTTATTATTTTACATATCATTGAGAAAGGTTTTTGCTCATGTCATCAGACCTTTTAAAATTAATTTTCATGTAATGCGCAATCAATAATTACCCGTTAATTAACTACTGTGTAATAGCAGGTTTGTGGATATATGTTCAACTTTGTCACAAAAATATTAAGCGCTCATTAAATATTATTTCTCAATTTTTCGATATTCATCAGATGTATTATGCAACCAACATAGTCTTGAATTTAGTATGGATAATATTGAAATTATTACTAAAACAGAGAAAGCACCATTTTTGACTTAAACGAGTATAGTGAAACCTCAGAATGCTGGGATCATGACGGAATCGAAGTGTTCGTTAGGCATGAAACTTAATCAAATTTATATGAGTTTACCAGAATAGAGTGTCGCGTTTTAACTTTTCATTACAGGTAATATGTAAATTTTGATTACTTTTAGAGTTTTACAGTTACCATCGATTACTGGTAATGACTCATACCAATCGAACGACATTATTTTGCATAAATAACTAAAATATCGAATTAATGTTTATTTCCATTCAACGATCTTAAATTTGATTACAATTTCCGAGACGATTGTGTAATTAAGCTTTGGTTCAAATTAGTTTTACTAGATAGCTAAATAGATCAAAAGAGATGCCATATCGGTTCCAACTAGAGGAATGGGGCAACAAAAATGTTCGTATGCAACTAAAAATTGAGTGTAGAGTGCGACAGGGTGTCGCAGTGGATAGAGAAGCGGACTCCAAAGCAGACATGCACAAATTCAAGCACTGACCGCGGCAAATGCTGGCCAGTACGTGAAGTGTTACCAATATGGACGAAACCGGTCATCTGGATAAAATAGAATATTTTTTCGAAACTGGATTTACGAAATTACCTGATCTGTGTTTTGATTAACGCAGTAATGATAACAGTTTTTTTCTTTTCTGAACAACTGGAATCATTACTGTATGAATTGCCTTTTAAAACATTATACAAAGCTTCGATTATATTTATAAGTGTACATATAATAAGGTCGGAGTTTGTAACAAATTCGCAACATTCATGTAAACAACAGCTAAACAGAAGTTGTATGCGCTGCTGTAATAATAAGACGATGTGATTGGTGCATGTTTGACATTTACCTTCCTTTTGCCAAATTCAGATTAGAATCACGATTTGACCGCGGTTTCGATTTCGTGATTTCGTTTCTTTCATCGTCAGATTGATGCATCTCTCCACTTTCTTCAGACATGATAATTGTTCGCTTTCTCAGTTTCTGGTAGCTTCTCGTTGTCTCACTTTCCTCTGTGCACGAGTGCATCGCTTTTTCGCCATTTTCTGATTCATACTTAGAACTTTGTTCATATTTCTGATTAAATTTCACTTTTTGATCACAGACACCGTATAGTTCCGTACTTTCGTTAACATACTGAGTATTTTTGTAGTTGAAGCGTGGTTCAACGTTATCCATTGGTCGACTTAACTCATGTAAAACTAATGAATCTTCTTTCTCGTTAGTATTTTCCACACCGTTAGGAGAATGAATATCAGTATTTGATGCCAGTTTTTCACGTTCTTGTAGATCTAAGCAGTCGGAATTTGGCCAATTCCATTTGCATTCTAATTTATGCGAAGAGTGGTTTCTAACCATGGAAAATATTGAGTTATCCTTGTTAGAGCATGTATGACTATATGGAGAACTAGCATGAGTCACAAACACTTGATTATTATTTTCAAGTTTACATTGTTTGTCTATTGTTCCGGTCTCACTATTCACAGGGGGCTGCTTCAGAGCAAGGAAATATCGTGATTTCAGTGGTTGCAGGCACCCAAAACACTGAAGCACTGTCATTGTGGTCATTCAAATTCGAAGTTCCAGTTAGAAGGAGTCGATGTTCTAACTACTCTATCCACCACTGTCTTAAATCTATCCTAAAACTAAGGAAATGAAGAAGGAATATGGATATTCCGAAATTTCTTCTTTGAAATGTGCTTAAGTTTTTCATATCTGCTGTTTTAATTTTAGCATAGAAGTCATTGTATGATGAGATAAAATTTATCACGCCTTCTTATATTAAAAGCTTTCCACTTAGTGTTGGTCGTTTGGAAATTTCCAATGATGCTAGTTTAAATTATTTTTACAAAATTCTAAAGGAGTTAAATGAGAACTAATTCCACTTAGTGAAGTGCAAAAACAAAAGTTATCCATAAACCAATGGGATTAATGCATTTAAAGAATCAACGCAGAATCTCATTTATACCACTTGTTTTACAACACATGGTTAAATTATAAACTTGTGTATTTAAGTTGAGTATGTGCAATTCAAAAATTAAGTATAATTTAACGCGATGGAAACGAGTTGCGTCAATCTACAAAGTTTGCTAATTTTCTGGTTGAAATACAGTGAAACACCTCGATTTCTATCTGCTAAGCTTGGAATATCAGCAGATAGACACGAAGATTGACATACGACCGCAGTCAGGCGCTTGATTTAATCCAATAAGGTACTTGCATTAATACAAGTAATGCATTCGGTAAACGAACTACAAATGGTAGAACGACGGAAAGATAACCATTGTCAATCACATATAATCATATCATAAAATTACAAAATCAAACAAGCATGCAAGCTTCGAAATAACTGTTATAATATGCATGAAAGGCTTTCAGGAAGGTTTCAGTTCTAATATATATTTTGTAGTAAAATGATAATTAATTACACACACACACACTATATATATATATATTTATATATATATATATATTAGAGAGAGTGAGAAACAGGGAGGAATTATTGATCGCAGGCGCGGAAGAAAATATTTAAAAAAATAAGGCTTGTAAGAATGAGATAAAAATTAAACTTAATGTATATAAGACAAATCGCATAATGTAACGTCAGCTGCATGTAGTGAGGCTTTAAAACCATCATTGTTAATTATTTAAATCAAGTTTGCGAGCCTGATGTAAACAAAAATCTCATTTGAGTTAACCAGTCGTCGAATAACGTAGCGAGGCTACGTTGTGACCGTCGGTAGTTTTGCTATGTTTTTTTCAACGCCTGGTTAGATAAATTGGGAATCGTGGTAACTTCAAGCTCGGAAACTTGATTTAAAGAATTGTTGCTACCACCCGTGAAATTAAGTATAGTTTAATTGTATTACCTATATATGTGAGGAAAGCTGCAAAAATTTAATTTTTGTGACTGATAGAAATTTTGAAACCAACATTTCCAGTCAAGTACAATTTATGCGAGACTACTAGAGGTGAGAGCCGCATATCTAATTTTGCTTACCATATATAATCATTGTGGTGTGGTCCTCGCAAGTCAGTTTGCCGTCGTACTCTGATAATGATCGTGGAGGGTCGAAATGCAACAGTACGTGTGACTGACAGTAGTTATGCTGCGTTGTTTAATGACTAGTAAAATAGTATGGGATTGGTGCTTACTTCAAGTTTGCAAACTTGATTTCAAGAATTATTAGCACCATCCGCGTAATCAATGATTGTTTTATTAAATGAACATTGGTTGCACGGGCGATGATAACAATTATTATTATTCTACACTTTACAATTCTTAGTCTATACTGACATATGTAAGTAATTATTTGTTCATTGATTATAATGATTATTTCATTGTTAACACAAACAGATATTTCAAAACAATACGAGCATTCAACACTGAATTATGCACACTTTGTGCTGCTAATAAAAGGGTAGAACAAAATTGAGTAACACGAAAAAACAAAAGACGACACTCGTGGAAAAAATATTCGTACAAATAACAGCCACAGTTAGTGGCGGAGAACTAATATATATGCATCTGTGTATTATGTTTTGCGAAATTAGTGACAAATTAGTTTATATATGACAGTTAGATACTGTTTGTGGCGGAGAACCTAGTAACACATTGGTTCAAATATGACTAGAAGGATAAAACAAAGACAGAATGAACGGAAAGTATAATCTCGTACACATTCGTTTCGTGCTTACTGGCGACCCAACAATATATTTTGGTGGGAAAACAGAACTTTACAGTCTCCTTTAAGAATGTGTAAACATTTAGTAGTAATGCTAGTTTTATATAAATTCTTCGACAATGCGACTTCAAAACTCACTTACTATATATAATATTTAAACCGAGTCTGTAGAGGGCACCAAAACTATTTCTATTGTGTCAGTATCGACACCAACATTATGGTACCGAAAAGCCATATGGTATTAACACTATGGTTGCTGAGTTGGTACATGGTACCAAAACATGATGGATTTCAATGTATGCTTAAATTCACCAAACTTTAGAATTACAACTATTTCTAAACACGTTTTTACTCCAGTAAATCCATATTCTCTGGCCTTGATCGATATTAATTATAGAATTTCGCGGTAATCATGACGTCATTAAATTAAATATATAAATGCTAGATACTGTTTGTGGCGGAGAACTGATATATATGCAATTGTGTGTTAGGCGTAGCGCACCTAGTAACAAATTATTCACATATGACAAAAAGGACATACCAAAGACAGCATCAACGGAAAGGTTATTCGCGTGCACATTGGCTTTGTGCTTACTGGCGACTCATCTGTATGAGCCGGTTTTACGTCATTTACCCACTCTATATTTGGTTGAGGAATGTGAGAATATAGTACGTTACAATCTCCTTTACGAATGTGTAAACCTGCAGTAGTGAGGCTAACTTCATATGTTTTCGATAATGCGACTTCAAAGCCAACTCGCTATATATAATTTATATTAAGCATTTAAGGGGTACAAATACCCTTCTATTTTCCCCCATTCCTCACTAAAATATATAATGGGTAGAGGGTGTAATACCGGCTACTACTGATAAGTCGTCAGTAAGCAAGAAACGAATGTGCTCACGAATATACTTTCCATTCACGTTGTCTTTGTTCTATCCTTCTAGTCATATTTGAAATAATTTGTTACTAGGTTCGTAAGAATGAGGGCAATTTGTTAACGCTCAATCCATCTGTACAAGAATGACCGTCTCTCAGACATCACTTTGTAATACAACGATAAGGACTATCACACACAAACAGAAACACATATACAGAAACGTGCTCAATGCATTTACTAATCACCCCAAACAAGAAATGGAAGTAAAACCGAGTCTGGCTAGTTGTCACCTACATAGTAAATGAAAACCGGTATGCATATAAATGAAATTATATATATATATATATATATATATATATATATATATATATTAATATATATATTCTTTTGAAATGCGAGCTTTAATAAAATTCGAATGAGAGAACATTGCAACTTGAACGCCTGTTTTAAATCAAATGGTGAATACACCTCTGCTATTGCGCAACACATCATCGAAACATCGCACGTATGTTCTCCAGACGTAGCATTCAAAGTAATTACTAAATGCAAAAACAAAAGGGAGCTAGCCACATACGAAGCCTTATGGATAAACAAATTGCAGCCGGATTTATGTAAGCAGAAGAAGCACGTACAAGCATTGAGCTTGAACTGGATGTGACGCACGAAATTTGATTGGTTTCTATTTTTCACACTCGCTTGGTTCACATATTTCTATCTTGTTTTGCTTTCCAATTTATATATAAAGATATGTTCATGAGTAGATATTTGAGAAGACCATGAGAAAGAAAATTTTCTTATATCTGATAAAATTTCTTTTTGTTTTTGCACATAAGAAGGGTACAATGAATATATATATATAAAGATATATATATATATATATATATATATATATATATACTACTTACTACTTTACTGCGGCTGACTCCTTTTGGAGGATAAGCCGGCTCCACATTTCATGGAGTTTCTTGGGAATTTGGTACAAGTGGTGTCCCCTCACCACTCGGCTTTTTGATCGAGGACGCACCTCTAGCCTTTGCACATCCAAGCGCAGTCTGCAAGGCAGCAGTAAGTTGCATGGTTGCCGGTGGCTGTTGAGAGCTCATTCGCCATTCGGAAGTACGGGGTACTGTCCAGGAGTCCATGTAATCCTGTGGCTGTTGAACCCTTTTGTGGCGGGGAACACACGCCGAGTCATGGTGCCGTCGTCGGGCTCATGTGGTATTTTATAGGAGATCCGATTGCCGGTCGGAAATCCACCACGCCCTGGTGACACCACCGCCATAGCCCCGTTAGCCCATGTACGATCGGCCATCGAGACATGGTTGACACCGTCGTACCACGTTGAGGAGGGGATGGACTTTACGACGGATATATATATATATATATATATATAGTATATATAAGTTCCAACAAGCCATATATATGTATATATATATGGCTTGATGGAACTTTACAAAAAAGCATTACTAACGAAGGCGAATCGAATGATAAAGCATACTTCGGCAATGCAGTTTCTATGTATGGTAAATATATTTTTCTTCGGCTATCTTTGATGTTTTTTCGCGTTGCTATGGCAACGAGTTTTCGAAGCGTTAATATAATTCAAAGAACCTTCAAAGATAATCGATAACAGAAAAAATGGTGAAATTAGAAACTATCAATATATATATATATATATATATATATATATATATATATATATATATATATATATATAATGGACGAAACCGGTCTAATGGGTGTATTTTATACTACCTTTTTATATGCTTAATTTAAAGTGACTGATGCATATATATAATGGGATTGGTGTTTATATCAAGATCGCAAACTTGATTTAAATATTAGTCCAGTACTTATTTAGAAGGGCACTTATCAATATTATTCAGAGTAGACGCAGCCTCGATTTATAACCAGAAGCAGTACTACCTTAAATAATTATCCGAAGGTAAGTTTACATTTCGAAGGAAATGCAAATCTTCGACTCATTAATGTATTCTATTTTTTCTTTTCGTCTATTACTTCTTCACTTTGTCCTCTTCTGAGTACTGATCAATTAGAGCCAGAATTTAACCGGGCGTATTTCATTCAAAATCTTGCAACTCAACTATTAGGCACCAATGTCGCACATTAGATCCAAATTTAAGCTGCAAATTATGGATTTTGTTACCTCTTTCTTAAAGTAGATCATCGTGGGTATTGCTTTCGACATAAAACTTCATCTAATCTTTAAATGATGAATCTCGTTGCGCAGTGCTGTCTCTTCTTGTTGTGGATTTGACCGTATTTTTCTTGAGCGGGACAATTGATAGCACTCTTAGGTCGGAAAAATCTTGAATTTTGATCATTTTCAGGTGATCTGATTATTGGCCTCGATTGATGGGTTCTCAATTGTCCCTTCTTTTTAAGCCTTTCACCAGCTGATTGTCTGAAAATGACGTTGGAACACGATCTTCCATTGTTTTTTTCCCAAATTTTCGAGACCGAATTTCCAGTCTCATCTTCAGGGCTGACACAACACGCACAGGAATAAAAGAACAACTTGTGGCAAATGTGGTATCATCATTCAAGACAGATATATATATATATATATATATATATATATATATATTTAATTGAATTTCAAAATTTTTAAATTTTCTTCCTAATATCCGGTCTTCATTCCTAGTCTCTAATACACAGCACTGCGCAAAGAGATTCAACATTTAATTTATTACTATGTTTGTAGCACCTGATAAGCACTTGCATAAATATTAGTTCTGCGTCAAAATTAGGATTTAAATGTGATTAGGTAAATTGTTCACTTATTAAAGTGATTTAGACAAAGAATTAATTAGAAATTGTATTTCTTTATTAAATTATTAAATGTAGCCCTGAAAGTTTTTTAATCCGAGATAACCTTTTGGATTCACCTGTTACAAATAGCACACGTTTATTAAAGCCCTTGCTAACAATAAAAATTAACGCTTCCAAAGTTAACATACGAACAAGAAAGGCCAACTGCACTAAGCAGCCGTTATTTCATTTGGACTGTTTGGTTTGTTCTACATGTGGAATAAAGCTGAATCAAAAGGACATCCGCTGCTGGCTATAATATAATTTCAATTCAAAAAAGTATTTTTAATTGTCTTCCTAATATCCGGTCTTCATACCTATTCCCTAATACACAAAAGTATAGAAATTAACAACAAGATGGACAGCACTGCGCAAAGATCTTCTTTGATCTTTCATAATTTAACGGACAATATATCATATGAAAGATGTGATCTTCAATTAAGTGTACAAGTAGTTATGTTTTTATCTTTATAATCTAAACATCGTAGAAAATTACAAATGAAATTCGTGTAATAGATCAGTTTCTTCCTTATTTAGTGTTTATCAAGGAGTTGCCAGAATTACCTTTACCGGAATTTGAAAACGGAACATTGCGTTCAGGTATATAACTTATCTGTCACACCTCTGAAACCACGGAGTTTAAGCAATTTTTAGTCTTGTAATAATCTATTTATTTTAGTCAATCTCATCTCTTGTTGACAATGCTTTCGATCGAAAATTCCAACTAGACTTCCTCGATCATTCATTATAAGAAACAAACCGTGCCACCTACAGAGTGATACAGATTTGAAGCACATTAACAGGATTTGACGATGTACATGTTTCTGCCATACGAAAACATTGTATAAGAAAAAATAAAACTAATCTATTAGAACATTTTTTCCTTATTCGAACTATCATTGGTAGTAAGAACTTTTTCACCGTGAATTTTAACCATGCAGCAATTGGTTTAAAATAATAGCACACAAGCCACGGATTGCATACATTTTTCAGTTTACATCGATAATTGTTTTTTCTTCCCATGAATCATTAAACCTTCTTTATAGGACAGACAACATGTAACACGGGAGAATGATATAAAATTAAACTGAACTGGTATGGTGAGAATATATATATATATATATATACATTTATAATCGTTATGAAATTAATTTTGCCCAGGAAATCAGATAGAAATTGTCTAAAAGCTCATTATCGTCCTTATTAAATATTCATTTTAATTAACTATAATTTTCGCAGCTCGGATATGGACCCGTGTGAATGTAGTTAAAAGCCAGGCATCTCATTACTCACGCAACTTAAATTGCATATTAAACGTATTTTTCAGTTATATGCCAAATTATGTTTCCTGGTTAGTATTTATGTATTCACCGCAAAGCTTCAGTAGCATAAGGAACGAGTTGCATGACTCTGAACCAAATGCTCCCGGGTGCACATTCTAGTCGCAGTAAATCTTGCTGCTGCTGATGTGAATTAAATCGGTTTACCACATGAATTCTGAATGCTATTTTATATAGTTTTTTAAACCCATATATATATATATATATATATGGCGAAAGCTGCAAACAGTTAACATTCGTGACTACATAGAAATTGTGCAGCCACCATTTCCAGTCACGTACAATGCATACGAGACTATTACAGGTGAGAGCCGCATATCTAATTTTGATATCCATGTATATGCAATGCGGTTTGATCCTCGCTAGTCTGTTTGTCGTCGTACTCTGATGATGATCATGGAAGTTCGAAACGCGTCAGTGCGTGCGACTGACGGTAGTTTTGTTATGTTGTTCGGTGACTGGTTATATACAATGGGATTGGTGTTTACTTCAAGCTCGCAAACTTGATTTAAAGAATTGTTACCACCACCCGCGCAATCAGTTAGTATTTTTTAACAATTGCTTGTTTATTTGTTTGAATGTGTGCTTATAGGATACTTTTAAGAGAAAATAATAACTGTCCGTTTGCTTTCTTATTGGAATCAAATTTGCAAATGTCCATTACTCTAATTCAATTAATTTCCAGACAATTTTTCTGAGAGATTATCAATTTATGAGAACAATTTCCGTAATATTCCACATTTTAAAAATCGCTTTACTTTCATGCTTAACAATGTTGAGGAAATACTCAATATGTCTTTAACATTTTCAATCAAGACAACTTATTTTTACTTTTGTTCAGTTATAATTGTCCACCTCGTCGCAACCTTGGCCAACGCGTTTTGTCCTCAAAGCTGACTGTATTTTTGAAACTAGCATTATGCTTACAAATGAGCATGGACATCTGGTAAACTATTTGTATTTTGTTCAAACACGAGCCACAATTTTTCATATGCCCCATTTACTCTTTTTGCCTATTGTCTACAGACAGTGCCGGTTTTGCATTAGAACAAACTTCAGAATGAATTCAACTTTCAAAGCACGAAATCGTAATATTATTCAAATTCACGTCGCCTCTCCTAATGAGAGCGGGCTGAGATGGCCATTGTGTTGAGAATGAAATAGACACAAGTAGACGAGATTTAATGTTGTGTGTGCATTGCAAAAATATGAAGCACTGTTTCTAGATAGAACCAGGTTAACTGTACTTTCAGCATGCTTATAGGAAAACTGCAACAAAATAATTTATTGTTAAATGTTTTTTTTTAATTTATCGATTGGTTATAAATCCAAAGTTTCTGTGTACACTATAGACTACACAGCGTGGTTAAAATGCATTCTGCCGAATACTCAGAAATATTTCACTAATTGTATTAATCAGAGCTATGATGATAGAAAAAAAATTAGTCCGATATTGCAAATTGCATAGTTATCTGATCCATATTTGACAGATTTTTGTCCGATCGAATCTCCTCTTTTAATTGAACAGTTTTCGGCACACATTATCGGATACGCATCACAGTTCATAGTTCATCCATACTATTTTTGCCATTACACGCATATATTTGTTTAGTCAAAACACGGAGCAGCTAATTATGTAACACCAAGTATCGCACTTATGTCTTTAATTTAAACAATATTTAGGTAAATTAAATACGCGCACGTTCATGCTGCCTTTGGTTTATCCTTCTGGTCACAACTGAACTAATTTGTTACTAGGTTCGCAACACCTAATACATACTTGCATATATATTAGTTCTTAGCAACAAACATTATTGAAAAGAAAAAAATGTTGGAAAGTGATATGGACAGAAATATGCACCCGAAAACGATATCCAAACAGTTTCCACTGAATAGAGGAACGTGGATGGATTCCGTTTTAGTTAAAACACGGTCCAGGTAATTATATAATATGCCATTTGTTCTTCCTTTAAAATGTTGAGGTCCGTAATGCGACTTCAGTGCCATCAGCCAATGCAATGTATATACGCGTATTAAGAAGCAAATTGTAAGGATAAGATTTGGAACAGAAGAACATGGCCAAAAATTTGTACCAAGATTTATTCTTTGAAAAGTAGAACGGAAACAATCCCGTTTGAATCAAAATATGTGCTCTGTAGGTAAGCTTAGATGAATATTTAAATTTTTATGCTCACAATAAATTTGATTCGCTTTAGACCGTTTTCTGCTGTATACCGATGATACCAAATAAAGAATAAAATATAGAAGAGCACGTTCAATTGGCTACGAAGGTAGTTCAATTCGAGTATATACAAAATTATTTGTGACAATTAATTAAACTCAGTGCATTTTTGAAATATCTCAACCAGTTTCTTGTGTGGGACAATTGATAAGAAGGAATGATAGAAAATACAACTGAACATAACGTAGAGAAATGCACGGTTGCCTTAAAGCGATGAGTATATCATAATAAAAGTTGTGTAAGGAAGTCAGGATATAAAAAGCAAAACACAATTTCAATTGCTATAACGGGATATTCAATTATATACCGACTAGCGTTTTGGTTGGCCTCTCCTTTAATTGGAGCCTAAAGTTCCGACTAAACCTCTTCAATCTTTCATTATCGAATAGATACCGCAATACATGAGGAAGTGGTTTTAAATTTTTTTATATAATTAAACGTACTGGCGTTGATAACAATAACTTTAATAATGTTTGCGATCTTGATATAAACACCTGATCAGTTATGTACACGCATTTGCCATTATAAACCAAGTATTGTGTATTGTGTAAAGGGCTATTTATCCATTAGCCCGGTTTCGTCCTTGTTGGGATATCATTCATTTGGCTGAATAAATCATAAAGAAGATTGTTTATGAATGTATTCAAACATCCATAGCTAGTTAAACAATTATTGATTACGCGGGTTGTGGTAACAATTCTTCAAATCAAGTTTGCAAGCTTGAAGTAAACACCAATACCATTGTATTTAACCAGTCGTCGAACAACATAACAAAACTACCGCCAGTAGCAATGCACTGACACGTTTCGACCTTCCATGTTCATCATCAGAGTACGACGGCAAACTGACTAGCGAAGATCAAACCACATTGCATATATATATATATATATATATATATATATATATATATATATATATATATATATATATATATATATATATATATATATATATGGAAAGCAAATGAAAAGCTAATGTTCGTGACTGTTCGTGACTGTTCGTGCTGGAAATCTAATTTTGCTTTCGAAATATATGCAATGCGGGTTGATCCTCGTTAGTCAGTTTGCCGTCATACTCTGATGATGATCAAGAAAGGTCGAAACGCGTCAGTGCATTGCGTTTGGCGGTAATTTCGTTATGTTGTTCGACGACTGGTTAAATACAATGGAATTGGTGTTTACTTCAAGCACGCAAACTTGATTTAAAGAATTCATCCAGTAGACCAGTTTCGTCCTCATTGGTAACTTGTCACGTACTGAACAGTAGTCGCCGTGGACAGGATTCGAATCTGAGCACGTCTGCTTCGGAATCTGATATTTTAAACACTGAGCCGCCCTACCGCGCACTACCCTACACTACACACAAATTTCATTTATATACTAACTAATATAACACGGTTAGTTTCTTTCTTTTAGGTGGAGGTCATATAGCATCCATTTAGCCTCGAAATTCTAACTAACCATCCCATCCCATAATATATGAAACATTGGTTGCGAAGGCGGTGATATAATTTATTATAATCAAGGCTGCGAACCTGATATAAACACCAGACCTATTAAGTACATACATTTGTCAGGATAAACTAAGCATTTTATAGTGTAGAAAAGGCAATTCATTCGATAGACCGGTTTCGTCCTTATTGGGAACTCATTACGTACTGGCCTAAAGGAAGGAATCTAACCGAGTTACATTAGTTTGTATATATTTATAAGCTAGTTTGAAGTGTGCGGCAGGGTGGCTCATTGGTCAGAGCACCAGTTTCCGAAGCAGACGTGCCCAGGTTCGAGCCCTTTCCGCGGAAAATTCTGGCCGGTACGTGCTGAGCTTCCAATAAGGACGAAACCAGTCTACTGGATGAATTACCTTTTCTACACTATACAAGTCTTAGCTTATCCTGACAAATGTATGTATTGATTATAGTAAATTTTATCACCGCCCGCGTAACAAATGCTCGTTAATCTATACCGGATGAAATGCCTTTTATGCGGAAGAGTGGTTCATTGGTTAAATTGCCGTATTCCGAAGGAGACATGCCCAGTTTCCACTCCTGTCCTCGGCATATTCTGGACAGTACGTGATGTGCTTCCAGTAAGGACAAACCCGGTCTACCGGATTAATTGCTTTTTAAAACTATACAATGCTTAGTTGATACTGATAAATGTGTGTACAGAAAGGGCAGGTGTTTATATCAATATCGCATCCAAGATTATAGTAATTTAATTTAATTTTTTCAATTACATTTCTACCGGATAATCTCCTAGCGGCTAACTGAAGTTTCACTATATAGGTGTGGGTTGCGTACGTTTTACTCATTTAAAATTTGTATATATATATATATATATATATATATATATATATGGAAATATGGATAGATAGAAATTAACAGATATATGAGAAATCAGGTAGGTAACAGGTAGATTTACCAGTAAACTTATATATATATATATATATATATATATATATATATATCTATATATATATATATATATAATATATATATATAGAACGATAGTTCATTAGGAAATTAGTGAAATATATAATTAGATAGACTTATATATAAATAAATGGTGAAATAAGTGATTTGTAAGAAAATTGATTAATGAGAAATAAAGTAAGGAAGTTGAATATATTGTTAGTTAAGCCACGATATCGTTAAATATAGAAATAAATAAACAAATAACTGTTTATATATATTCCATTATTGATGGAAAGTTTGTCTTTATTTTCGAGCCAAATGAATTCAGTTGTCTTGTCCAGTGTGACTATTTGGTGTTGTGTTTTTATATCTTATCGACAATTGTTAATTAACCAAAACTGATTAAACAGGCCTGCAATGAAAAGCTGTGATATTTTCATTTCTTTCACGAGGTTAGCAGTGTTTGAATTTAAATTTAAGTTTTGTTTATTTTACGACACACTTCCAGGCTTGTTCGCTATTGAGCACATATCTATTTGCAGTATTCACTTCGTTTACACCATTCTGTTAATTAATTTACATACAGAAATGTTCCAAAAACTGAAGCTTCCTTATCCCCGCCTCAATGACTGGCAACTTTTGCCTGAAACATTTCTAGTGAATGACTAACGACTGAGAACAGGAAAAACGCTAAAATGTTTTCATGCTATTATTTGCAGACAAGTTTTAAATCCAATTATTGCTATTATTTGTCCAGAAATATTTTTTAAATGTAGGAAAAAACAAAAGTTAGAACAATGTGACAATTTATTGCCTGAAGCGAAAGTGTAAATCGAGTCAGTGTACGACTGAGAGATGAAAAATATACTAGCATCTTCAAATATTTACTAAAATCAAGGTTGCGAACATGATATAAACACCTGAAACATTAAGAACATACATTTTTCAGTATAAACTAAGAATTTTATAGTGAAGAAAAAGCAATACATCCAACAGATCCATTTCGTCCTCATTGGGAACTCATCATGTATTGGCCAGGATTTGCCGCGGACAGGGCTTAAACTTGGGCAAGTCTTCTTCGAAATCTGGTGCTCTAACTACTGAGCCAACCTGCCGCACACTAAACACAATTTTCAATTTTATAATAACTAAAGTAGCTCGGTTAGTTTCTTTCTTATAGGTGGAGCGCATATGGCATCCATTTAGACCCATAGTTCCAACTAACCAACCCCAATCTGTCATTACTGAGCAGACACCACGCTAGATGGGGAAATGGTATTGAAATGAACATTTATATAATTAAACGAACACGGATTGCGCGGGTGGTGATAAAATTATTATAATCTATTTTGTGAACTTGTTATAAACATCAGACCCGTTAAGTACATAAATTTGTCAGGATAAACTAAGAATTTTATAGTGCAGTATGGAAAATTCATCCAGTAGACCGGTTTCGTCCTTATTGGGACCTCATCACGTACTGACCATAGTTTGATGCGGACAGAAAAATGTATGTAATTAAGTGGGTCAGGTGTTTATATCAAATTCGCAACCTTGATTATAGTAAATGTTATCACCGCCCGCGCAACCATTGTTCGCTTAATTACATAAATCTTCAAACACTGGAATGTGTTTGAAAATCACAACCTTTCACGAGTCAGCATGTTTCCTCGTTCTGATTCGTTCTTTTTGTGGAATGTCTTATAAATAATCATTGATTTGTTTATTGTATTACTTTTGTATATGTGGCGCAAGTTGCAAACAGTTAATGTTCGTGACTGCACAGAAAATCCCAGTCATGTACAGCATAGACGAAACTACTAGAAGTGAGAGCCACATATCTAAAAAAATTTTCAAAATATGTGCAATGCGGATCGATCCTCACTAGTCAGTTTGCTGTATAACTCTGAAAATCATCATGAAAAGGCGAAACGCGTCAGTGCGTGCGAATGTGGGTAGTTTTGCTATGTTTTACGACGACCGGTTAAATAAAATAGAATTGTTATTTACTTCAAGCTAGCAATACAAACTAAGTTTTGTATAGTGTAGAAAAAGCAATTTATCCAGTAGGCCGATTTTGGTGTTTTTGCCAAATATATGTACATGATGAGCCAGGTATTTATATCAAGCTCGCAATCTTGATTATAGTTCTTGTTATCATCGCCCGCGCAACCACTGTTCGTTTAATCATCAAGCATTTTATAGTCCTGTTTATCTCACGATCCGAGTAATAGTGGAAATGGATATGCTTGGAATCTAAGATGATAATAACTAAGGATACTTTTAACAAGGGCTGTATACTTCTTGTCCGCATCATCTGCTAATTTACTGGTATTCAATATGGACACATCCAAAACATTACCTCCTCAAATAAAAACCGTCGAATAGTTAAAATAGAATAGTAGAATTTGACAAAATATTGAATCCAGTGAATAGCAGCTTTTTATCTGATTACAATACCATGAATGCAAACAAAACAGAATTAGGTCAACAGACGAATTGGTGTAAATATTGGTCAAAATTAGCACAACCATGAAAAAGCTGTACCCCATGTCGCAATCCATAACCAAACAGTAGAAAAGTTACAACATTATCAAGCAATCATTGGTTAAAATGAAACAATCATTACTTGCGCGGTCAGTGAAAACAATTTTTAAAATAAAGTTCGCATGCTTCTGTTGAACACTAATCATAGTATATATACATTTGATAGAACAACATAATTATTGTATAATGTAAAGAAGGAAGTTCATCCACTAGACTGGTATAGTCAATATTAGGAACCATTTAAGTACTGCTTTAAAAATTTGCCATTGCTACATTATTCAATGCTTAGTTTGTAATGATACAAATAATGAAATTTGTGATTATATCAAGCAAGCATCCTTAATTTAAATAAGTCAAAGGATGTTTGATTGATATATCAGCTTTAATTCCTTAAAAGAAGAATTTTTTGCGAAACTAGATTAATCAAAATTACCTGATCTGCGTTTTGACTAACGCAGTTATTGATCCAGTAGTTTTTTTCTTTAACAAAATATTTCGGCCGCCCTTATCGACAGCCTTCTTCAGTTGGTCCATGCTCACAGTTTTACAAAAACAAACTATATATATATATATATATATATATATATATATATATATAATGAAATCAATTGAAAATCATATTTTGCGATAAATTTAAATAAATTTAATCAGTTAACAGAAGAAACGTGAAACTTATTAATCAATCTACCGTTCAATTTAAAACAGTTTAGATGGCTGGATGAGATAGTGGCTCTAATAGCCGAAAGAATTGCACAAGATAGCAAAGTCAATTCATCCCGTTGACGGTTTTGATCCTCATTTTAAACTATTCAATTATTGCACAGAATTTTGCCGCGGACAGGGCTCGAACCGGAGAACATTTGCGTTGGTCTTTATGATAATTTCCACTGCGCCGACGTACTACCATAGACTACAACTGAAGAAAAGACAAACAAATAAAATAATTTAATAGATCGTTGAAAATTCTGTGTAGTGAACAGCACTGTGTTACAGTCTATGAACCAAATATGCCCGGGTTCGATCTCCGACCGCGGTAAAATTCTGAAAAGTACCTGAAAAATTGCTAATAAAAACGAACCGGTCTGCTGGATGGATTGCCTTGTCTACACTACAAATGCTTAGATTATACTGACAAATGTATATATATATATATATATATATATATATATATATATATATATATATATTGAATTGATATCAATATAAATTTCGCAAACAAGATTTCAATTATCACTGATTACGCTGGTGATTTTCACAGTTGTATACATATACATTGCTACTTGAGATTAACACCAATGTCCTTTTTTTTAGTTAACCAGTGACACAACATAGAAAAACGCCCATCAGTTTATCATTGGGGTTAGTGCTTACCTCAATTCCCCAAACTTGATTTAAACAATTATTTTCACCAAATTTTCAATCGAAGATTGCTTGACTGAATTACTAAAATAGTTCAGTGTATCATTAAATCGTTATAAAGCATTTTTGAGGCATAAAATTTCTTTTACTAACATTTGCAGAGGTCGATTAATGATCGATTGTAAAATAGGCTTAATATTACAGGGCGGCTTATCGCATGACTGATTATATAAGCTCATTTTCCACTTGAGAAAGCGTAAAGGCGTTAACAAGAGCCGAGTAACTGGATCCCATGAATTATAGTCAATATCCAGTCAGGCTAGACAGAGAAAAGAAGTTGTGCGATAAATACCTTTATAGGAATGGTCCTTTTAACACGGTGTACCCTAATAATGCTTTGTTCGCCCACTTCATTGGTTCAGCCAATTAGCCGGTTAAAGATTTTTTTGTAAATTAGTAAAACTAAAGGCGCAATCGCCTCTATGTGCTTATCAGTGATTTATGCCTATTTCTTCGCGATTACAATTTTTGCCCCGAAGGAATATGGCCTGCGATATATTTCCTGCAATGCTTTAGTTGACCAATGATGAAAAATTACAAGACACAAGTATGCACTGCACGAACTTAGGCGCACAACTTAACCTACAATTAAGTTGTATGTAGGAATGGAACGTTAAAATTGAACAGCAAGGCGAAATTAAGTAAATGACTGATTTCTTTTACGAAATTGGAACAAATTTGGTCCCATTGGTGGGATTTGTTAGTGGTAAATTTATTTCTAACATTTTTATTATATATATATATATATATATATATATATATATATAATGACGGCCACGAATAAGTTTGTTTGTAGTGCTGAATAATAAACAAGTAATACTTTTAAACAATAATTGATTAACTCATTCATTGAACTACATAAATTCGTTTGTTTATTCATTCAATTATGTATTCAATAGCCCATTTAATATGTTTAATTGGCTTGTATTTTCGTTCTGTCCTTGTTTCAATTATGCATTAATTTAATCGTTCATTGTTACAAATATAGCAATCTAATTTTCTCGTTGTTTATTTCTTAAGTTTTCCATCAAAATATGCATTGATTAACTTTTTTATTCTTTAAGTCACGTTTGCGAACTTGAACTAACCACCAATCCGATTGTATTTAACCAGTAGTCGAACAATATAACAAAACTACCGCCAATTGTTAGCACTCATAGGTCGGCAAAATCTTGAACCTTTTATCTTTTCAGATGATGTAATTTTTGGCCTCAGTTGATGGGTTCTCACTTGTCCCTTCTCCTTTAAGCCTTCAATTAGCTGATTGTCTGAAAGCGCTTTAGGATCAAGATCCGCCATTGATCTTTCACCTATATTTCGAGACGTTATTTCCAGTCTCATCTTCAGGGTTCACACAATACGCACAGGAGTAAAACACAACTTGTGGCAAATGTGGTATCCTCATTCAAGACATATATATTTATATATTTTTTTATTTAATTGTCTTCCTAATATCCGGTCTTATACCTAGTCTCTAATACTCAAATGTATACAAAAACTTATCCCTGTCCCCCTCTGCGCACACATCTACCTATAAACATGTGTATTTTAACTATAAGCACACCTAATGGATTGACATACACGCCTATCAATGATGTCTATATTTTAATTGCTGTACCGGACGCATAGAAAGATCAACAAATTTTGAATTCTATATTGCTGTAATCCTCACCTGCCCCCCAGTTCACCTAATTTCATCCAGCTTGCAATCGGTTATATACAGAGAGATTAAAAAACTATTGAAACTCTATAGAGTATTATTCTATCATTTTGACAAGACCGAATACGGAAGTTACACTAACTAAATCGTTTTTCCGCTCAGTACACATTTATACTCAGATCCTATATGAATTAGTTTCTGTATTAAAATATCGTATATATCTATATATATAGATAAACATATAAGCAACTATGTGGGTTACTCCCACATCTTTTATAAATATCTATATATCTAAATATAACTATACCTACGTGTATACACTATATATATATCAGCAATCTTTTATATTTTAATTTTATTTTTACTTATATATTTGTACCCACATCTTATAAAATATCCATTTATACATATGTCCACACGCTATCTATGTATATATATAGATAAGCATATAAGCAACTATGTGGGTTCATCCCACATCTTTTATAAATATCTATATATTCATCATATATATATATATATATTATATATACGTGTATATACCATATATATAATATGAATCTCATACAAGCAACACTGTGAGTCCCGCAACGGATAAATTATATCAGTAAAACACTTTTTATATATCTATTTTATTGTCTATCTATATACTTCTATATATATATGTAGATATATGTATCTATAAGCAGTTGAAATAGGTTCTTTGAAATTCAACCACTTACAATTTATATGTATATATAAATATCAAAGCATATCTATCTTCCCGTCTACACCTCATATATATATATATATATTATATACATAATGCCTATCTCAATTCACAAAAGCAACCATGTGAGCTTTTCCCACCTTATATATAAAATCTAAATATTCTTCTACATATATATTGTGAATATCTAAATAAGCATTTAAGCAACCATGTGAGTTTACCCCACATCTTATATGAATATTTAGAATCATCCATATATATGTATTTGCGAAATATAGATGCCCATATTTGTTAAATATATTTAGATAAATATATAAGCAACAACGTGAAATTCTCTCACATCTTATATAAATTGAAATGTTCATCATATATATACATATATAACTATAGCCATATTACCGCCCTCTAACTCCATCTAATTCGTTCTGTTTTTTCCCCTTTCATAGTCGTGGTCTCTTATTTAGATTTATTGTTAGCTCTGATTCCTCTAATCTACGTTTCTTTCCATTAGAGAAGGCTTCATTGAATATTGGGCCTAATGATTTTTCTACACATGTCATATTCATGACGTTCATTCCTGATTTTATTTCAATTGATTCTCTAATCAACCTGGTTAATCTATTTCAGTTACATAGTGAAATCCGTTTACAGCCGTCCCAGTTTATTTGATGACCTGACTCCATTGAGTGTCTGGCTAGATCCGATCTATTACTATGTCTGTATTTGCATGCAGTCTTATGTTCACCTCTACGTACCTTTATTGGACGCATGGTTTCACCTATATACCTAAGATTGCAATCTTTACAAGGTATCTCATAAACCCCTGATGTGTTAAGAGGTTCTATTTTTTCTTTTTGATTCGGTAACTTATTGCCTATTGTAACTGTTTGTCTTAACACTGTTCTTATGTTGTATTTTGTTGCTAATATCCTAATCTTTCTACTTAATTTGGAGTCTGGTAGAACCAGAGTTCTGTGCTTATCTTCATTCTGATTATCTAAATCTCCTGTCCGTTTCTCCTGTGTTATTCTTCTCTTAAATCGCAATAATGTCTCCTTTATGATTTTCTCAGTTAATTTTTCCGGATAACCATTTATCCTGAATATTTCTTTCAATTTCATTAGTTCTTTATCCCTATATTTTAAATCCACTATTTTAAGACTTCTTATTATCATAGATTTTAGAATGCCTATTTTCATCCCAAACGGGTGATTAGAGCAATAATTCAAATCATGTATGCAAGCTTGAAGTAAACAATACTCCTATAGTATTTAACCAGACGTCGACCAACATTACATAAATATGTAATGCGGTTTGCTCTTCGCTAGTCAGTTTGCCGTCGTGCTCTGGTGATGATCGTGGAAGGTCGAAATGCGTCAGTGCGTGCCACTGGCGGTAGTTTTGTTATATTGGTCGACGTTTGGTTAAATACAATAAGATTGGTCTTTGCCAAAATTTGTTTTTCCTGTGAGTATGGTGTAATCCCAGAAGATAGGACTGGAAATGATGTTCTGATAAGTTAGAACAATTTCGAAAAACCAGGTTCCAACGTATATTTTCAGACAAGCAGCTGATGAACGGCTTCTGTGTGAAGGAACAAGAGAGAACCCATGAATAATTGCCATTCGAAATCTTTGCCCCTGGAAATGTAAAGGAATCATGAGTAGGCTACTGCATCAAATTGCCAACTCGCCACAAATTTATTCTGGTAAAGTGAGGCATTTATACATTGCGTTATTCTATTACTTATGTGTACCAGCACGAATTATGAGTCAAAATCACAGAAAGTAATTGAAAACATACTTGGATAATACATATAATGTATACGGACGTTGTAAATGAGACCAATTACACACATTTGGAGATGGACGAAGAGACAATTGATGATTTTCATATGAGACAGAAAAAACTGCAAAGAAAAATAGCAATCTACCAAAGTATCTGCTTTTTCAGCCGTCTACTGCCTGCATTCGTCGTTCTATAAAAATGCATGTAGCCGTTAACAGTTAGAGTGCCGACAAATATGCAAAATATTTGGTTAATGATTTAATGCTTTGCTGTGATTTACCATAGGTGAAGTCGATTCCAAATGTTGGTCACTGCGCAAACATCTGCCAGAATGCACTATCCACTTGAACCACGTTATAAAGCAGATAGGTACAGCAACTCAGTTAAAAACAGGCCACTTTTTCGCTCGACTTCAATTGGACTCAAATTCGAGGAACTTCATAAATTCGTTTTTCTGGACAGCAAAATATTCGCCTACACATTCAATATACACCAACAGGAAGCGAGTAGCGTGCACGCTGAGACACACAAATGCGCGTGCACACACAAGCACACAAACAACGACCGGTTTATACTCAAATTATGTAGACGCTTCTTTTGTTTATTAAGGTGAAGATTAAAAAGGTTCCAAACAACAGCTTCAGCTGTGCGTAATTGCTTTCCATTTCCCGCGTTGACAGCCACTTCGAAATCGGCTAGTTTCTGAGTGTGATGTTTGTCAACAATGTGTTCAGGTATTGCGAAAACGTTCTGCCCTACACTTAAGTATTGGACTGTCCGATTGCAAGTGGCTTCGCCTTTACAATTAAGCTCAACAGACGCTTCGTAGTATTAAAGAACATGATTGCTTTTTAAAAAAAAATTCTTCCAGTAAATATTTCGGATGGCGCGTCCCATTTAATGGATGTTTTACTCTTTTTTGTTGGTAGGTCTTTATTGTTTTTTAGCATTGTTTATTTTTTATGTTGGCTTGCCATTAAATTTTCGTTTTAACCCTTTTCTAAATGAGTTATTTTGAGCACATCCATTTCTTGACACTGAAATTCTTCAGTACATCTATGCTTTATTCTTTAGGATAAACTTTAAGTCAAATTCTCGTTTTAGAAATTGGGCCATCGCCTGGTAATGCCTGTGCTGTCCAGTCCATACCTGCTTTCGATACTTTCTGCTTTATAGATATTCCTGTCCCATTAGCAATACGTGCAAATAGTGGTTCACAAACAAAGAAACTCATCACCACAGCCAGACACAAAGTTAAAAAATAAAAACATCTTTATCAATTTATTTATAGAAGGACTCCTATCTGTGATTCCGAATTATAGCTTTTAAACCAATAGCTCGTGTGATTGTAATTATGCCAAATAATATACATTCACACAATAGCTATTCTCTTAACAGATTAATTAAACATTGATTACGTGTGTGGTAGTAACAATGCTTTAAATCAAGTTTGCGAGCATGATGTAAACGTCAATTCCATTGTGTTTAACCAGACGTCGAAAAAAATAACAAAACTACCGCCAGTCGCAACGCACTGACGCGTTTCGACCTTCCATGATTATCATCAGAGTACGACGGCAAGCTACCAGCGAGGATCACACACACAAAACACGCACACACACACACACACATATATATATATATATATATATATATATATATATATATATATATATATATATATATATAGAAAGGAAAGGTAGTGCGATCGGTTGCAGGTTATTTCTTTCGAAAGGAAACTGCTAAAATCTTTAAGCATGTTATTTTTTTCGTCATCTACACTCCATAGCGCATACGGGCGGGAGGAGCAAAACCAATTCCAAAAAATACACAAATTTAAATGTCAAAGAATTGGATTCGTGGTACTATTTATCCTGTGAATAAAATACAATGGTATAATGTCAAGAGTTAAAAAATATTATTTGAAAAAAAGGTAAATATCTATTTATAAGCATTTCTGTTGATAAAACCGTTGAATTCTTTTTCGCGTAGATCGATATCAACTGACCATTATTCGCCATACTGACAAGTCATCTAAAATTAGACGGATGGTGGCAACAATACATTAATTCAAGTTTGCGAACTTGAAGTAAACACAAATCCCATTGTATTTAACCAGCCGTCGAACAACATAGAAAAACTACCGTCCGTCACACGAAATTACACGTTTCGACTTTCTATGATCATCATCAGAGTACGTCAACAAACTGACTAGCCAGGATGAATCTAAAAAGTCGCATCAATATATGCAATCTTTAATGGTAAATAGTTCACGCAAGTTGATGTAGTGGCCATAGCAATACGTTAGGTAATATACCAGCTGATGCCTACATTTTATAGCTGAAAACATCAAAACTTGAACAACTTATTCAAATGTTCTACCATACAACTCTGCTGCAGGTTGATATTATCTTTTTAATCACAAATGATGTTTTCGAATCAAATAACATGCTTAAGCAGTTTAAAAACGGCTTTCGCGAAACTTTTGTTAAAATAAACATGAAAGATAAACAGAGGCAAAAAGCAATAAAACCGTACCATACTAAAAGACAATATATACATCATTATCACTTTTAAGAAGACGCAACATCCGAAATATTTAGTTGAAAAATTAAACAAAACAATGACTTCACGCATGCCTAATGAAAAATTTATCCTTCTTTAAATCAAGTTTGCGAGCTTGAATTAAACACCAATCGCATTGTATTCAACCAGTCGACGAAAAACGTAGCAAAGCTACCGCCGTCGGACTCTGATGATGATCATGGAAGGTCGAAATGCGTCAGTGCGGGCGTCTGACTGTAGTTTTGCTTTTGTTCGACGACCGGTTAAATACAGTGGGATTTGGTGTTTTTATTTCAAGCTCGCAAATGTGATTTAAAGAAAGCTTATCACTACACGCGCAATCATAAATTATTTAAAATTGAAATTTGTTCACACTACAAATTTCCGGCTAGACTTAAGTGTAAAGGAGAAGCCCCATGCTATCAAACAGTCCTAAATTGTTTATTTACTCAACTGCCATAGATGTTCATTGCGCTATGTATGTCGGAATAGGCTACCACTAAAGATGCGAATCGAAAACCGAATTTTAGACTACGCACAACTGGCATTGTAGAAAACGTTCCCGCAGTAGCTGAACACGTTGTTTATAAAACATCTTGCTCCAAATTAGACGTTTCTTCTAGTGTTCTTTAATGCATAAAAACTAAAAATATTTACGCACAGCTGAGGCTGTTTTATGAAACTTTCACAATCTGCAATGAATTATGATCAGCTTCATTGTGTAAATTCTTGTTAAATGGTTCGAAATGGAAATTTATAAAATACACAGGGAGGGATAGGACCTGAGGCTGTCTTAAAGCAGTAAACTGAGAATAATATTATTCATGACTAAATAGAAATAATGAAGCCGCCATTTCCAGACAATTGAAATAAGAACGCGAATGCTAAAGGGAGAGCCACATATCTGAATTTCCATGCTATATATATATATATATATATATATATATATATATATATATGCATTATGGTTTGATTAGCTTAATTAAATTACTGTCGGTCTCTCGTGATGAAAACGGAAAGTCGAAACGTGTGTTTAAATACAAAGTGGGATTAGTATTTATCTCAAACTCGCAAACGTTATTTTATCTGTTAAATAAGAATACATCAAGTTATTTCTGAGTAATTATTGAATTTTCGAATAACTGTAAATCTTCAATTTGAGAAAAAATATTTGACTCACTTTCCGAAATTTAGCACTTCGTCTATCAGTCTTTCTATTGTAAAATTAGCTTGGTCATTATTCGAATATGTTTCTTCTTATAGACACAAATTTAAAAAAAAGGCATATACGCAAATCCTTGAAATCAAGTTTCTTCAAGTCAACCCCAACCCCATGGAATTTAAACATTCGTCGAACAACATAGCAAAACCACCGCCAATCGCACGCACTGACGAGTTTCGACCTTCTATGATCATCATCAGGGCGCAACGGCAAATAGAATAGTGAGGATCAAACCGCATTTCATGTTAAATACTGTTTGTTGCGGAGGACCAATATATATGCAAGTATGTATTCGGTGATGCGAACCTAGTAACAAATTAGTTCAGTTGTGACCAGAAGGATAAACCAAAGACAGTATGAACGGAAAGTATAATGAATGACGACATGCTTACCGCGAAATGTGATAACTGATATCGATCAATGCCAGATTGTATCGATTTACTGGAGTAACAGGTGTTCAGAAATAGTTGTAATTCTCAATTTCTGTGAACTATAGCATACATTGATATCCATCATGTTAGTACCATGTACCTTATCGGTACTATAATGTTGGTATCGCTTACTGACACGATAGCCATAGTGTTAGTATCCTTTACAAACTCGATATATATATTATATTGTGTGAGTTTGTGTGAAAGTCGCATTTTCGAGACTTCATACGATCTTAGCTTCACTATTGCAGGTTAACACATTCGTCTAGAAGATTATACCGTCCTATTATCCAACATTCCTCGCCCAAATATATTCTGGTTAAAGGGCGTAATACCGGCACCTGCTGATGAGTCGCCAGTAAGCACGAAGCGACTGTGCATGAGATTATACTTTCCGTTCATGCTGCCTTTGGTTTTTCCTTCTGGTCACAACTGAACTAATTTGCTACTAGGTTCGCATCACCTAATACATACTTGCATAGATATAAGTTTTCCGCAACAAACAGTATTTAACATAATGAAGTACAGCCATTATTCACCTGACTCATAAAGTTTAAATTGGCGGTTTACATCATAGCATTCTAGATTGTGGTTTTGGAGATATTGGACAACGGTTTTAACCCATCCGTAGGAACTACGCAATAAACATCGTCAAGAGCCAGCATTTTGCCATGAGTTCAACATACATTTTGCAAGACAATATTTTCATATTGATGCATGAGTTATTCAATTCTGTACACATGAAACAAAAAATAAAAGTACAAAGTCTGCAGAGAGAATTGTAGATTCTCGCATCCAAGCAAAATAAACAAAAGTTATGCATAACTGGGTTTATTACACGAGAAAAAATAATTTGACATAAAAAATGAGAAACAAATTGAACAATCTTTGATTTCCCGGGTGGTATAATAATTATTTAAAGAGAGTTTGCCAGCTTCATACAACCGTCAATTCCATTGTACTTAGTCAGTCGTGACTGACAGTAGTTTTCCTATGATGTGCGATTGGTTAAACAAAATGTGATTGGTGTTTATATCAAGCACACAAACTTGAATTAAAAAATTAGAAATAAATGTTCCTTACATGAAAATTTTGTTGCGAAACTGGATTAATTGAAATTACCTGATCTGCCATTTTTACTAACGCAATTTATATTTTCTCCAGTAGTATTCTTAATTTAACAAAATATTTCGGCTGTCTTTATCGGTAATCTTCTTCAATTGGTCCATCCTCACAAGTTTACCAAATGAAACTAATAAAGCAAGTCATTTTTTAAAGTTTTGAGGATGGAACAGCCGAAATATTTTGTTAAAGAAAGAAAACTACTGGAACAATATAAACTGCCTTCGTCAAAACGCATATCAGGAAATTAGAAATAAAGGTTGAAAGTTGGACTAATTGGAACATACAAATGAGATTCCATAACTTAAATATGAATTTCGGATTGATCGTTGCTAATAATTATATATATATATATAATATATATATATATATATATATATAATGAAAAGCAAAATAGATTTAAAATTTAAACGTGGAGAAAATGTAAAATTACGGAACAACCAATGTATTATTTACATTAGCTCCGGTAGAGCATCAACGTTCAAACGCTTTTCTTCTTATTTATGATATTTACTTAAATTGTATTTTACCTCGTTTAAATTTACTGTTTGTCTCGCCTTTATATATTTAAAAATAATAAATTTATTCAATTATATATTTATTTTTTTATTAGGAAGAGAAAACAATTTTAATACTAAAGTGTATAACGGGTTTTTTTATTTTGTAAATAAAAAACACAATTTACAATCTTTCATTTATATTCATTCTTAGTTTCGATTAATCATTTATGATCTCGTTCATGGACCCCCTATAAGCTTCGCCTTTCAGTACAATAACTCTTGATACTTTGTTGCGTGTGGCAAGTCGTATAGATTTTTCAGATTTTAGTCTTCTATGTGTAGATAGTAAAGTGAAGTTAGATATTGTCGAAATGAACGTACGTTATCCACTTTGTTATGAATATTTTCTCTTCCTAATAAAAAGAATATACTGTGTTATATTCGAAGGCAATATAATTATATATATATATATATATATATATATATATATATATATATATATATATATATATATCATTTATGAAGAATGTAGGAGAAAATGTTAATGAAACCTTTCTTAAATTTGAAAAATATTCCTTTTATCTTTGCGACTGGAAGTAGCACTAAAATTGTATTGCAGCTCGCATTTAAAATAAATCATCGTTTTGTTTAAAAAGTCTAAAAACAAAGTAAAACTACGTGTCAGTCACGCGTTCTGACGCGTTTTGACATTCTATGTGTTCTTATCCGAGCACAATTTCATCAAAATGACAAGAACCAACCCACAATACAAATAAGAGGTATGTACAGACCGAAATACGGCTGTGATCTATGCTTAAACGGATAATTATATTCTATTAACGCATACTATAAACGAGAGCGATACACAATTACGTAATCATCAATGATTTCAAATGAAAGATTCATTAGTGCTTCTTATTAATTGTTTTACTGAAACACACTTTTTATCGTAAATAAATGCAAGGGGGAGAAACATTTATCGGCTAGTTTGACCAATGTTGTCTGATCCGCCTTTTCAGATTTCCCACCATCCTCTGGTTTAAATTCAACTTCTTTATACAAATTAAACGAACATTGGTTGCGCAGGAGGTGATGAAAATTACTATAATTAAGGTTGGGTTTTTATATATAAACAACTGACTCTTTAAGTACATACATTTGTCAGTATAAACCAAGAATTGCATAGCTTACTGGATCAGTTGCCTTTTCTGCACTATACAATTCTTAGTTTATACTGACATATGTAGGTAATTAACGGATCAGGTGTTTATATCTAGACCGCAACCTTGATTATAATAATTGTTATCACCACCCGCGCAACCAATGTTCGTTTAATTATGTAAATGCTCATTTCAATACCACTTCCCCATGTAGTGTGGTGTCTATTCAGTAATGACAGATTTGGGATGGTTAGTTGGAACTTTGGGTCTAAATGGATGCCATATGAGCTCCACCTATAGGATAAATGGACTAACCAAGTTACATTAGTTAGTATATAACTGAAAATTGTGTGCAGTGTAGTGTGCGGCAGGATGGCTCAGTTGTTAGAGAACCAGATTCCGAAGCAGACGTGCCCAGGTTCGAGTCCTGTCCGCGGAAAATTCTGGCCAGTACATGATAAATTCCCAATAAGGATGAAACCGGTCTACCGGATGAATTGCCTATTCTACACTATACAATTCTTAGTTTATAATGACAAAATGTATGCACATAATTAGTCAGGTGTTTATATCAAGTTCGCAACCTTGATTATAGTAATTCTTCATACGAAGACAATCGTTTGAACCTCGAAATTTGCAATGGAACAAAGTTATTTGATTACACTTCGCATAAACATTGCTACCGAACATGATAAGCAAATTGTTAAAGTTTTTATAAAATTGAGACATTTTTAAGAACAAACCTAAGCATAATTAAACGCAGGCCTGCATTACAAAAATCTATATAAATACATACTCCAGGTAAACAGATAAATCTCGTGTATATTATACTCCTTAGGGGAAAATCTTTATTTGTTGAATTCTTTGCACATACCCAAATAGTATGCAAAACTTTTAACATGAGTTATCCCAGAGTTTCTAAATCATTGTTAAAAAAATAAAATCTCACTCCAGAACACCTGAATGAAAATAACAAATAAAAATTTTCAACAATCATTGATTGCGCGGGTGGTGGCAAAAATGCTTTGAATCAAGTTTGCGAGCTTGAAGTAAACAGCAATCACGTTGTACTTACATAGTCGTCGCACAACATAGCAAACTACCGACAGTCACACGTACTGACGCGCTTCGACCTCCATGATCATCATCACAGAAGGACGGCAAACTGATAACCGGGGATCAAACGGCCATGCATATACATGGATAGCAGAATTAGATATGCGGCTCTCACCTTTAGTAGTCTCGCATGCCTTTTACCTGTGACTAAAGGTAGTTTTGCTATGTTGTGCTACAACTGGTTAAATACAATGGGATTAGTGTTTACTTCAAGCTCGAAAACTTGATTCAAAGAAATTAAATTATTGCTACAAAAGGTGAGGTTAGCTTACATTTTGGCGATCTTTCAGCGTAGTCTTTAACAACGGCTTCGAATACACTCGAAATGCTGGCTTCAGCATTTTCGTAAGTGCGGTTGTTGAGACAGGACTCTCCTCGTCGAAATCGAGAGCTTGTTCGTGTCTCTGCGGCTCGATCCAAATGACGATCGGCGTTCACTCGACCTCGTGTACTGGAAGATCTGCTGACAACTCCAAAAGTTGATAGCCACCAGCTGATACGTGGAAAGAGGCCAGTGACGAATGTCGGTGACAGACTTCCCTCTGAACTTATGCTACATTGGGTAATTTTTGGGTCATCCGCCTCTGCATCAGTAATTGTATTTGTAAAAATAGAAGTTAAATTAGGCATTAACACACTGCACGTTTATTGTGCTAACTACAGTTAAACAGCCCAGCTACACATTGTAGTCTTTTAATAGTAGTCGTACCACTATCAAGACGCTCAAACTGGAGACCAAATCATGCAAAATTAAATCTTTTCCAAACAAAGTGCAGAAATATAATACAGATTTGCAAACTTATCACTAGTTTGCAAATCATTTGTAGAAAATTGTTCTCGGACACACATAGGGTGGAATCATAAAATAATATTTACGGTTCTTAAAGCGGTTGCTATTAACAAACGGACACCTTCCTCGAATGTCCACAAGTTAAGACCACAAAAAGTAAGTTAAAATGAGAGTAATAACATTAGCATAAACAAGGCTTTAGACGAAATATACTTGTGAGTGTGGCTGAATTTAAGTGGAGTAAATTACTTTTTCTACTTTAAAACAATACAATGCAGATTTCGGTACGTACTCGACAGACAAAATTTTAACTTCCTTAAATCAAGTTTGCGAATTTGAGATAAACACCAAGCCTGTCGTTGTAAAACATAACAAAACTACCGCCAGTCGCACGCACTGACGCGTTTCGACCTTCCATGCCTATCATCAGAGTATGACTGCAATCTGACCAGCGAGGATCAAACAGTCTTTAATATATATATATATATATATATATATATATATATATATATATCACATCATAAAAGAGGCTCCAAACTAGAATTAATCAGCATCTCCCTCAAAAACTATTATAGAGGGGTGCAGCTCCTGCACAAACATCAGCAATTTCCGAGCACGTACTACTCACAGGTCATGCTGTTAGTAGTAACAATTTTTCAGTTCTCTACAAGGCAAAAACAGAGGAAATGCTTCTGGCTTTTGAAGCTATTGCAATTAATAATCTGAAGCCCTCCTTAAACGTGCAGAAAATAATTCAAAAAGAAATTAAATTGGTCTGGAACAAAGATATAACTGACAGGTCTTCAAAAATAGACAACGTTTCGCAAAATACGACACATCCATGAATTACGGACGCAATTACAATGAAAGCGATGACACACCAAATGATGTTACGCAAAAGGAGTGGTCTAAATTGCACACAATTAGTAGTCTAAATTGCGCAAAACAAACGCTAACCTAACGAAGAGAAGATTGGTTACGACAAATGTACAGTTGGGATTGGATGAACGAATATACTAACGAATCCAGACCAATGGCTGTAGATTCTTTAAATCAAGTTTGCGAGGTTGAAGTAAACACCAATCCAATTGGTTTTAACCAGTCGTCGAACAATATAACAAAAGTATCGACGACTGGTTAAATACAATGGGATTGGTGTTTACTTCAAGCTCGCAAACTTGATTTAAAGAATTGTTACCACCATCCGCGCAAGCAATTATTGTTAAATGGCTGTAGATACTGGTAGAAAAAAGATTTATTAGTAAATGTTATTCCATGGAGCACGTTGTTTTGTTCTTATATTTTAAACAATGGTGAAAATTGAAACGATATATTTATTGAAATACCGTGGTAACCCTATTCCAAGAAAGACTATTAATGCATATATATCCTATTTGTGTAGATATGGTGAATGTGTGGAACGTGTGATGTATTATAAAAATTGTCTATGTGAGGAAACAATCCCAACTTACGTGATTATGTGTTGGAAAAGTGCCAATCAGCATCAATCAGAGAATATATATATATATATATATATATATATATATATAGATGTTAAAAACAAAATTGGATATACGGCTCTTATCTTTAGTAGTCTTGCACACATTGTACTTGACGACTGGTTAAATACAATGGAATTGGTGTTTACTTCAAACTCGCAAACTTGATTTAAAGAATTGTTACCACCACCCGCGCAATCAATTATTGTTGAATTGTATTGCCTATGTATGTATGTGTGGCGAAAGCTGCAAATAGATAATGTTCGTGACTGCATAGAAATTGAGCAGCCGACAGTTCCAGTCACGTACAATGTATGCAAGACTGCTAGAGGTGAGAGCCGCATATCTAACTTTGATTTCCATATATATTCAATGCGGTTTGATCCTCGATAGTCAGTTTGCCGTCGTACTCTGATGATGATCATGGAAGGTCGAAACGCGTCTGTGCGTTGCGGCTGGCGGTAGTTTTGTTATGTTGTTTGACTATAAATTCTGGTTGCACAATTTCTATGCGATCCAAATATTATGCCAAACGAACATTAAATGCTGGCAACGTTTGCCACACACACACACATACATATATACAGATATATATACATATATAAAAATATAAATATATACACATATATACATATATAGGCAACACAATTAAACAATAGTTGATTGCGCGGGTGGTGGTAACAATTATTTAAATCGAGCTTTGCGAGCTTGAAGTAAACACCAATCCCATTGTATTTAATCAGTCGTTGAACAACATAACAAATCTACCGCCACACGTCAGAACCTGCGACTGGCGGTAGGTAGGTGATAGCACTCGTAGGTCGGTGAAATTGTGAATCCTTTACATTTCCAAGTGCACCGATTATTGGCCTTTTTTGATTGGTTCTCAGTTGTCCCTTCAATTAAAAGTCCTCCATCAAGGGACAAGTGAGAACCCATCAATCATGGTCAATAATCGGTGCTCCTGGAAATGTAAAGAGTTCAAGATTTCACCGACCCACACGTGCTATCAATTGTCCCACATAAGAAAAATGCGGTGAAATCCAAGAAGGACAGCATTGAGCATCTCAGCTCAACATTTAAACTTTGTTATGTCGTTCGACGATTGGTTACATAAAATGGAGTTTGTGTTAACTTCAAGTTTGCTAACTTGATTTAAGGAATTGTTATCACCACCGACGCAATTATTTATTGTTTGATTAGATAAAATTCTTGGTTTTCATTGTTATTCTAATATTTCCTGAATTACTCGCGAAATCGAAAAGGCGAATGTGATTCTTTAGTGCAGAAAAATGGACGATTTAAAAAAATTTATAATGCTATTTCATAAACAATAAATTTATACCAAAACTGTACTTTATTTTTTTTTGCTAGAAAAGGAACTTTGTCCATTACAAGAAATTTTTTCAAAATAATTTTCTCAACTATCACCAATTTACAAGTCCATATATCGTCCATAATCTTATCAAATAAATTGTAAACTAGAAGAGCGCGCGTTAGAGAGAGTGAGAGAGATTTGAAGAAAAATGGCGAGTAAATAATTATAGTCTCCACATTGTTTAGAATCCTTTCGCAACCATTAATTTCGAATCATTTAAGTAGAAAATTTGACGAAACGTTCGCTAGATAATATAATAGTAGTCGCTATAATAACGCACGCTCAATACAAGAAATTTTATTTTATTTTATAAGAAATCGCAGTTTACCTATATTTTAAAAATAAAAATAAACTGTCCTTGATAATTAATAATTGATTGCCCGGGCGTTGAATACAGTTGCTTAAAGAGTTGTGTCTTCATATTATCCATAAATTCATTTTCAAACGAAAATTAAACTTTAAAAATTTACGTGAAGTTACATGTAATGAAACATTTTGTATATTTCTGGCATCATCGAAACGCGATTAATCAAACTATATTCAGAAATCAAATAATATCTCAGTTCTTAAAAAGTATTAGATGTTGCGCACCTAGTAACAAATTATTTCAAATATGACCAGAAGGATAAAACAAAGACAGCATGAACGGAAAGTATAATCTTGTGTGCATTCAATTCGTGTTTACTAATGACTCATCAGTAGGAGCCGTTATTACGTCCTTTACCCACTATATATTTGGGTGAGGAATGTGGGAAAATAGGACGGTAAATCTCTTAGACGAATGTGTAAACCTACATTAGTGAAGATAAATTCGAAATGAAAGTCTTCGACAATGCGATTTCAAAGCAATTCACTATATATAATATATATATATATATATGCATATATATATATATATATATACTCTCTATCATATTCGAGACTGTAAAGGTAGCAACACCATGGCTATTACGTCAGTACCTGATACCAACACTATGGTTGCCGAAAAATACATGGTACGAACAAATTGGTTCTCGAGCCGATATATAGTAACGATACAATGGCGCTCAATTTATTCTAAAGTTCACCCAAATTGAGAATTAAGATCCATTTTCTATTTTGGCTGAACTAACATATTTTCGATTGTGTATTAGGTATTGCATACCCAGTAACAAGTTCATTCAAATTAGACCAGAAGTTTATGCGAAAGTTTGCATGAACACAAACCAATAAAGGTATTATTTATTAAATTATTAATAATAACAATCAGTTATGAAGAAAAATCAGAAATGATAAAACGCTCTATCAACATAGTGAAAGTAGTAAAAAGTGCACTGAGTAGACGTCTGCATGCATCGGTGTATACTGATTAGGTGTAAAAGTTTAAACATCTAAAATGTAAATAATGATTCTATCGTTTGCCTATTTCCTACATTTTTGTACTGTTCTGTTTTTAGTTGATTTGTCGGCGTATTTAATGCAGTTCGACGCAAATTCGCACAAACTATTTGTAATATATACATGAAGTTCAAGAATATCATTAAATTTTACTTTAAAAATCTAGGACTCGGTTAACAACCCTGATTTGAATCATTTTTATCACTTTCCGAGCAACTAGTTATCGTTAAATTATATAAATTCTTTAAATCAAGTTTGCGAGCTTGAAGTAAACACCAATCCCATTTTATTTAACCATTCGTCGAACAACATAACAAAATTACCGTCATTCGCAACACGCTGACGCGTTTCGACCTTCCATGATCATCATCAGAATACGACGGCAAACTGACTAGCGAGGATCAAACTGCATTGAATATATATGTAAATCAAAATTAAATATTCAGCTCTCACCTCTAGCAGTCTCGCATATATTGAACTTGACTGGAAATGTCGGCCGCACAATTTCTATGCAGTCACGAACATTAGCTGTTTGTAGCTTTCGCCACACAATTATATAGATAAATACAATTAAACAATAATTAATTGCGCGGGTGGTGGTAACAATCAATTATCGTTTAAATTATATAAATGTTCAATTCAAAATCACTTCCCTAGTTAGCCTAAAGTCTGTGCTATGATGACAGATTTGGTGTGGTTAGTTGGAAATTTTGGACCAAAGGGATGCTATAATGGCTCCACCTAAAGGAAAGGCTAACCAAGAAACATTATTGAGTGTATAACTGAAAATTGTGTGTAGTGTAGTGTACGCCAGAGTGGCTCAGTGGCTAGAGCACCAGATTCCGAAGCAGACGTGCCCAGGTTCGATCCCTGTTCCCTTCAAGTTCTGTACAGTACATGATAACTTCTCAATAATTTCGAAACCAGCCTTTTGGAAGTTTTGCCTATCTTACATTATAAAAGGCTTAGTTTATTCTAAAATTATAGGTATATAATGCCAGTGGTTTTTTTTAATATCAAGATCGCAATCTTATTTGCATAATATTGAGTAGAAAGTTGTCTTTTAGCACCCAACAAATTCAATGGAAAATGTTTTTTCATTTAAAATTAAGGCAATGGGGAAATTGTATTACAGCAAATAAACACTGCTTTTTCTCTTGCAAAGTTTATAATACAAGTTATATCTATGTTTACCTTTATTATAACGACAACTGCAAGAAACCTGTTAAAAAGTTCATTTATTTGCTACATCTCAACTTGAAAGATTTTTCTCCTTCCTCATGTATTCAATTTAAAATAGAATATGAAGCAAAATTACCGCTTTTATTCGTTATAAATAAAAACGCGGAAGCGAAACATCCACGCAAAGGTTTACACGTATACAGGAACACGTAAACCATTCACAATTTCAAGTTAAGTTTATGCACAAATTTCTTATCGATTTAAATGTGTGGCTAGGTTGCTGCAACTGACACTTTACACAATGCGCAGTTTCATTTTTTTCGGAAAAAACAGTAATTTGCGCCGTTTAAAGTGTGAGTTTTGTCAAAAATGTGTTTGGTTTTTGCAGATGTATAATTTAGTTTTCAATAATGTTTATTTACAACTTTCGTATATTTTCTTCTTTAGTAATCGACAGGTTATAACTACATATGTAGTAGCGGAAGCATGTCGTGAAATTGAACAGATATGTCAAAAGTTAACGAAAATTTGTTGCGCAGGCGGTGTTAACAACCAATTTTAAGCAAGTTTGCGATCTGGATATAAACACCTGACCCATTGTTTGCATACCTCTGAAGGTAGAAACTAAGTATTGTATAGTGTAGCAAAGGCAATTCATCCGGTAGACTAGTTTAGTCCTTTTTTGGAACTATAATTAATTATACCAAAAGTCGGCGCATAGTCTGGCAGACACAAAAAATGGAGTAATCCTAGAGTGCTACATAGGTGAAACTGACCGTTTAATAAGGAAAAAAAATCAAGGATCGCTTTAAATTAAACATCTTGTTAAAAAGAGTAAAATCCATCCTGGTGCTCTAACCACTGAGCTATCCTGCCGCACACTGCACTACACACAATTTTCAGTTATATACTAACTAATGTAACTCGGTTAGTCAATTTTTCCTTTAGTGTGGAGCTCATATGGCATCCATTTAGACCCAAAGTTCCGACTAACCATTGTTGAGGCCCCTAACCTATTGGTATTAGTAAGCCCCCTAGATGCCAGTTCGCTAGATGTCCTAATATTCACAGTAGAGTCTGTTTTGCCTACATTGTTATCTGTGTCAATAAGATTTAAGTCCATTAGGTCCTGCCCTAAATGAAATACATCTTCTAATTTAATATCGGCATTCATGATCAAGAATTATGATACTTAAATTGACACTTACTTGTGGCACTTTGAAGGTGAAAGTTGGAAAGCTTATATCTTCAGCAATAATCTGCTTTTGATGTGTACGTGACCCACAATAATAAATAAATTACCTGTTCCAAGACTCCTCCCTCAGTGTTTTATTATATCAGAACACAAGGCAAGTGTCGAAAGATGTTTATTGTGCAATGTTGTAATCGTTTATTATGGAGAGAAATGTTAAAGAAATGCAGCAAACGAAAATCTACAACCAGCTCGGAAGCACGATACTCAAAAACTGAAAATAGCGCACAATTATAAAAATCAAGTCTTAAAACAAAGAATGTTCTGGAAAATAAAAAGAAGAAATTCTTTTTAAATAAAATTGTTACAATCAGCTATGGTGGTTTAAATTTATCATTTAAGGTCATTTTATAAAAGGCGGAGGATTCAACATCCTCTACACACACCACCTTCTCAAAAAAAAGAGAGAGGAACGACTAATAGTAGATGTAATCATCGTTCTTCGGCTGACGTAGTATTCTTCCAGATCGTTTTGTGCATACTGGCGCCCCTGACGTCGTCATCTCGCCCGATATAACATTCGCTGGTTCTTCAATGTCATCTGGTGTCGACAAATAATTTTCAAGCTGTGATTCAGTAGAATAAGATTTTGATAAGTTAGGCAACGGTTTTTCAAATTGCTGCATTTCATTATGTGTCTGCAAGATGGGATTGCACACCTCAGATTCGCCCATGGAACGGTTATTCAACGCATCTTTTAATTCGGTCACACCATCAATCCAGATAAACTGGGGAATACAGCGATCCAACGTAACACAATCCTCAATGCCATTTATTTCTATGATGACATTCTTATCAGTCATCCTCTTGACCTTGTATGGTCCTTTGTAAAATGGTGTTAGGCAGTTCTTCCTATTCTCATTAGTAATATAAACATGCGATGCCGATTTTAAATCAGAGGACACATAGCATTTAGTTTTAGGTTTTCTAGTTTTGGTTGGGGCCAAACGACACATCTTGTCTCTAAGTGCTCCTACAAACCAATCTACATAACTAGAAGCCCAATCAAGACTACTTGGAGTTTCAATAAGAAGATCTCCAGGCAACCTTAATGGTTCTCCATAAACTAATTCTGCCATGGAAGTTCCTAATTGTGCCCTATATCTGTTGCGCATGGCGAGTAGTACTATAGGAAGATCGTGTATCCAGCTTGTTCCACTAGTACACCTTAATGCAGCTTTCAGTTCACGATGTAACCTTTCTACCATCCCATTTGCTCGTGGGTTATACGCGCTAGTATGAATTATAGTGATTCCCATGACGTTGAGAGATCTTACGAAAAGCTTCTGACATAAATTGACTACCGCGATCACTAGTGACCTTTTCCGGAACACCATAACGCGATATCCAACTATGTAGAAACGCGAACAAAACTTCTTGTGCTGTCATGTCTTTTAAAATCGCCACTTCAAATTGACGACTAAATCTGTCTACCATAGTCAGCAAGTATTTGTTTCCGTTTACTTCAGGCATCTCAACAATGTCTATGTGTACGTGCCTGAACCGTCCATTTGGTATTCCAATGTTCTTTATATCGGTCCTGGTATGTCTCCACACCTTACACGTTTGACACTTGGTACAGGCTCTTACCCATACCCGTATATCTTTAGACATATGTGGCCATACGTATCTGTCGTTGATTAATCGTATGGTGGCTTTAATGGATGGATGACCCATGTTATGCAATACTTGGATAATCTTGGCCCGTAACTCCAATGGCACATATGGTCGTGGTTGACTTCTAGATGTTTCGCATAACAACCACTTGCCATTTATGAGCTTACGCACATATCCTGGTCTTTTGGACAATACCAATGTAAAGGGATCCAGTCCTTGCGCTTCTCCGATTTGACTAACGAAATCGTGCATTGATTCTTCTAAACTTTTCAAAGGACCTTGAAATATCGTATCGACATCAGCTTCATTCGGTCGGCTTAGTGCATCTGCAACCACATTCTCTTTACCAGCAATATGAGACACAGTGAAATCAAACTCTGCTAACCGTGTTATTTGGGAATTTACTCTACGAGAGTAATTAAGCCTAGCTGTCTTACCAAGTATGCTGATCAATGGCTTATGATCGGTCAATAACTTAAACTTGTGACCATCTAAGTAATGCTCGAAGTGTAACACTGCGGCATACACGGCTAGAAGCTCTTTGCCAAACGTATCATACCGTTTTTCTCGATCAGTAAGCTTACGGCTATAAAACCCAATCGGTTTTACTACGTCCCGATCTCTTTGCTGTAGCACTGCTCCTAATGCAACATCTGATGCATCAGTGATTAGTTCGAAAGGTTTTTCCCAATCTACAGGTGCTAATGTGGTTACGTCACTTAACATATCCTTGGCCTTTTGGAAATTTTCTCGGTCTTCTTGACTCAAGATGATAGGCCAAGACTTCTTGATCGTGCTCTTTTCAAGAGTGAGATGTCTTGTTAACGATCCAAGAATTCCGGCTAGACCTGGAATGAATCGACGATAATAGCTGATCATGCCCAAGAACCTTCGCAACTGGCGTACTGTTCTGGGTTCAGTTACGTCCTTAATGGCTTGGACCTTATCTTCCAAAGGCTTAATTCCGTCTTTGGAAAGTATATGACCAAGGTATTTAACTGAAGAGCAACCAATATTACTCTTATTAGGTTTGACCACCAATCCATATTGTTCCAGCCTGGTCAAAACCGTTTCCAAATGCGTACGATGTTCGTCTCGTGAACTACTAAAAATTATTATGTCATCAATATATACTCTCGCAAATGGACAATTCTGAAGGATTTCTTCAGCCAAACGCTGGAATGTCTGACTGGCGTTTTTCAAACCAAAAGGCATTCGAAGAAATTCATGCGATCCCCCTCCAGGAAATCTGACGGCGGTGAGTGGTATCGAACTTTCTTCCATTGGTACCTGAAAGTACGCTTTCTGGAGATCTAAAGTTGAATAAACCTCATATCCCATTATATCTCGGAGCAAAGTACTCTGGTTAGGGAGAGGATAAGAATCACCCTTTGTCACTGAGTTTAATAGACGATAATTCCCACAAACCCTCCATTGACCCGGTTCAGGTTTGGGAACTACCACTATTGGGGAAGCAAAATTGGAATTTGACCTTCTACAAATCCCCTCTTCGCGCAATTGATAAAATTCTGACACAGCTACTTGTTGCTTGTGTTGTGCCAATGGTTGAGCCTTTGGTGAACAAGGTAACGGAGCTACCAATTCTATCTGGTGTTCTACTCCTATTTTCAAACCTATTCTTTTTGGCACTAAAAGGTTGAAACACTGCTAGGTGCTTCTCGATTATATCAGCAAAGTCATGTGCGACTGATGGACGAGGTAAGAGGACTGTTCTAACTGCCGACACGTTAGACTCATTATTTATTGATGTCCCTACGCCTTCTGTGATAGTCCTAGCCTTGGGGTCTACTGCCAGCTTGAAATGTGTCAAGAAATCCATGCCAATGATATGGTCCTTGACATCGGCTACTAGAAAATTCCATAGGAAAGAAGATTTCTGGCCTAATGTTACCGACATTTCTTTCATCCCTTTTACTTCAATTGGACTACCATTCGCGGCCCATAGTTGATAATCAAATGTGGGGCAATCTGCTTCCACCACGTCTGACCTAACTATGCTTACCTCCGCACCCGTGTCTATGAGAAATTCTAATCCAGATAATTCATCCTTAATAATGAACTTGTTGCTGGACACTCCGGCAATGTTTTCAAGATCCCCGCTTAGTGAGAATCGGACTCTCTTGCCTTTTATCTCGGTGCTATTTGTACTAGTCGCCTCTTTTGCTTTGAGTATGCCTTTTAAAGGCATATCTGGGAGCCTTTGCAATGGAACCCCCCCCTACGGCTCCTACTAGTGGGGGTTTTTCCCTTTTCCCGGTGACGGATTTCTCTCAACCGGTTTTGTGCTTCCTTTCCATTTGGGTCCACCTAATCGCGGGTAATTATAATTTTCATCTTGGCACTTCGCACTGCGTCCATATTCGCCCTGTGCCTTACCCCATCCGCGTGGCCCTTCGAAGCGTTGACGCGAGTGACTCCTTCGGCGTCTAATATACTGGACCTGACTCTGAAGTTGTGCGACATCACTACGCAAGCTAGCAACTTCCCTACATAAGAAACGCAAACTTTCTTGTGTGGTCAGGTGGTTTTCGGTATCTGCCCCGACTGGCTGCATCGTTACAGAATCTGCCATTACAGCATGTACTTGTGGTTCTTGCTGTTTATACACGCCGTCTAACCCTCTGAGTTTTGTTGGCCAATCTATATTCATTGTGTCAAACACTTCCATTGTTGTTCTGAGCCTAACTGGTAACTCAGCTGTAAAAATGGAGTTGACTACATCATTAGATATATTCAACCTGGAAGCTTTCGTGCAAAGGCGTTCATAAAATTCGGACGGTAACTGACGTCCCATTTTTTCTAAGCGTAATAATTCGCACATTTGCGCTGTTCTTCCAGGCTGATATCTCTGTTGAATTTCTGCCATTAATAACTCAAATGCGTTGTACGGCTTTTCCTTCACAGTTCTGTCTCTGAAATTTTCCAAAGCATTTCGGAAATTCTCAGGCAATGCCATCCATGCTGCAACAAATTTCTCCATAGGTTTCACAATACAATAAGCCTCAAATATCATTTGGGCATCTCCTACCCAACTTGCATGTTTCTCTGACTTATACTGTGGTAGACTAAATATACTTGGATCCTGGCGCGGTCGCCAAATTTTGTTGAGGCCCCTAACCTATTGGTGTTAGTAAGCCCCCTAGATGCCAGTTCGCTAGAAGTCCTAACATTCACAGTAGAGTCTGTTTTGCCTACATTGTTATCTGTGTCAATAAGATTTAAATCCATTAGGTCCTGCCCTAAATGAAATACATCTTCTAATTTAATATCGGCATTCATGATCAAGAATTATGATACTTAAATTGACACTTACTTGTGGCGTTTGGAAGGTGAAAGTTGGAAAGCTATATCTTCAGCAATAATCTGCTTTGATGTGTACGTGACCCACAATAATAAATAAATTACCTGTTCCAAGACTCCTCCTCAGTGTTTTATTATATCAGAACACAAGGCAAGTGTCGAAAGATGTTTATTGTGCAATGTTGTAATCGATTATTATGGAGAGAAATGTTAAAAATGCAGCAAACGAAAATCTACAACCAGCTCGGAAGCACGATACTCAAAAACTGAAAATAGCGCACAATTATAAAAATCAAGTCTTTTAAACAAAGAATGTTCTGGAAAATAAAAAGAAAAAATTCTTTTTAAATAAAGTTGTTACAATCAGCTATGGTGGTTTAAATGTTGTTGTTATTCAGGTTTTTTTTTGGTTTTTAGGGTTGTTTACCATCCCCAATCTGTCACTACTGAACAGACACCACACTACATGGGGAAATGGTATTGAAATGAACATTTATATAATTAAACGAACATTGGTTGCGCGGGTGGTGATAACAATTATTATAATCAAGGTTGCGGTCTTGATATAAACACCTGACCCATTAATTACTTACATATGTCAGTATAAACTAAGAATTGTATAGTGTAGAAAAGGCAATTCATCCAGTAGACCGGTTTCGTCCCTATTGGGAACTCATCAAGTACTGGCCAGAATTTGCCGCGGACAGGATACGGACCTGGGCACGTCTGCTTCGGAATCTGGTGCTCTAACCACTGAGCTATCCTGCCGCACACTACACTACACACAATTTTCAGTAATATACTAACTAATGTAACTTGGTTAGTCAATTTTCCCTTTAGGTGGAGCTCATATGGCATACATTTAGACCCAAAGTTCCAACTAACCATGCCCAATCTGTCATTACTGAACAGACACCACATTACATGGGGAAATGGTATTGAAATGAACATTTATATAATTAAACGAACATTGGTTGCGCGGGTGGTGATAACAATTATTATAATCAAGGTTGCGGTCTTGATATAAACACCTGACCCATTATTTACTTACATATGTCAGTATAAACTAAGAATTGTATAGTGTAGAAAAGGCAATTCATCCAGTAGCAACCGGTGTTCGTCCTTAATTAGAGAACTCATCAAGTACTGGCCATTTCCCCATGTAATGTGGTGTCTGTTCAGTAATGACAGATTGGGCATGGTTAGTTGGAACTTTGGGTCTAAATGGATGCCATATGAGCTCCACCTAAAGGAAAAATTGACTAACCAAGTTACATTAGTTAGTATATAACTGAAAATTGTGTGTAGTGTAGTGTGCGGCAGGATAGCTCAGTGGTTAGAGCACCAGATTCCGAAGCAGACGTGCCTAGGTTCGTATCCTGTCCGCGGCAAATTCTGGCCAGTACTTGATGAGTTCCCAATAAGGACGAAACCGGTCTACTGGATGAATTGCCTTTTCTACACTATACAATTCTTAGTTTATACTGACATATGTAAGTAATTAATGGGTCAGGTGTTTATATCAAGACCGCAACCTTGATTATAATAATTGTTATCACCACCCGCGCAACCAATGTTCGTTTAATTAAATAAATATTTTAGTCGAACGCAATTTATATTTGTTAACTGTACGTCTTCCTCTTTGTGTGCATGTAAATCATTGCATGGGGGTGTTAGTTTCCAGTTTATTGTTGCATATTGTGTAAAAACAGTTCAATTTCATATCCCGTTGCTTTTCCACAAAAAAACTTCATAAAGAATCACATTATTCAGTTAAGGTGAAAGCTGGCGAATAAATGGTCCCATTTTCTGTGGTGACAAAACATGTTTTTAGAAACATTTATGCTTCAAAATACAAAGAAAATTCTGTTTAAACTTTACAATACACAAAAACAGCTGACCTCAAATTTATACATAATATTAGATATATTATTTCGATAGGAACTATTTTTATTTATCAAGTGCGCCATCAATCAATCAAATTAATAAAAAGTAATATTTTATGATATTTCCAAATTTTGATTCCGGGTAAAAATTCATATTATTTTACAAGAATTAGTACAATGTACTTATTTACGATTGTAGTCTGTCTATCCACGCAAACATTCCATCCTTTATGTTCTTTTCATATTCTTAACACATTTGTCTAGTTCTTAAACTATTTATTGTTAGAAAATTTTAATTTCATGCACAATGTATCAAATAATTTTCCACTATTAATAAGGATGAATCTATTCCCGTTATATTTAAACAAGCTCTCGGCAAAATTAAGCAGTCATCTTGTCAATAGAGCTACGGTTATATTCGTTTGCTCTTTCCGCATAGAAAAAAAACATTACATAAGACAAAACATCCAAATGTAATAATTCATTATTTTGGTGATGCCTCCAAATATTATTCTCATGCCAAGTATCACATTGTTGTCGTGTTTAACGCCGATTTACGTTTTCTCTGCTTGCTTTAACATGCATGAAATTTGTTTATTATTAACAGCATGTTTTTCTTCTTTGGATTAATCACACTTCCTGAAAGCGATTTGACACCTAAATGATTGCGCAGGGTATGATAAGAATCTCGTTAGTATGCTTACTGTCATGCTTTGGTGATGAATAGAATGATAAATAGTAGCTTTGTATCGACCGAAATCTGGCCAAAATTAAAATTCTCTAAACATTAATAATTGGAGAATAATGGCTGATGTAAATTCACTGTTTCCATCTCACGTACTTTATAACGTAGATAATAATAAATCCCATTTAGTTTTTGCGGGTTTGGACATTTCGTCTGAACGTGAATCTGTCATGCGACAGTTTTATGTAGTGCTTGCGTAGTGTCGGTTTGTTAGATGTGGAAAATATCTAATTGAATGCGGGAATAAAAAAAATTACAAAGGCATTGCTGACAATCTTAATTAAATCTTTTATGGCTAGGTTTTTAACAAAGGTATATTTCTTATATTCTTCTCAAGTATCAAATAAATGAATGATCAATCAATTGGGTGCTTCACGTCCAGTTCAAGCTCAATGCTAGAAAATGCTTTTTCTATTAGCATAAATCCGACTGTAGTTCGATTATCCGTAAAGCTTCGTATGTGGCTAACTCATTTCTGTCATTGCATTTAGTAATTATCTTAAACGATACATGTGGGAACATACGTGAGAGGCATCAAAGTTATGTTGTGCAATTGCAGACGTATATTTACCATTTGAATTAGAATAGGCGTTGATATTTCAGTGTTATATCATTTGAGTAATTACCACGTCTGATCGCTCGGCCTACATAAGTAGATCGACAACGTAGCCCTGTATATTGGTAACTAACATTTGAGGTTGACATTTACTGCTTTTTCTCTTTGATAGCTGGTAAGAGCATGTGTTTTAACTCAAATAATGCTCGTGGTTTAGCTGCTTCAAACGTGGGCATTAATGCTGCTTCAACTTTTTTTACTCTGCGCTAAACTGCATCCCCTTAAATAAGATGTTTGTTGTAATTTCTGGTCTCAAATAACTTTGTTTCTTTTTTGCTTCCCCTTTTAATAATTGTCTAAGTTGCTTGTCTAAGATAGCCATTAGCAATTACATTGATTATTGAACTAGAATATTCATTATTTAAAAAAATCTTAACTAACCAAACTGCCAATTCTTGAGAAACAGTCGTTAACCGTCGATAATTTATATTGAAAAGGCACGAAACTGCTGTAATGCAAATACTGTGAAGACCAAGTTGGTTTATTGTAACGTGTTATATTTAAATTACCAATAGTATCGTTCTTTATTAGGTCATCTAGGAAAGCGATATTCTTACGCACTTTGTTGATACTTGAAAGCAATATTTGTGATTGCGTTTTATTTTTAAAAACAAGGACAACACCAAAAACTTGTCGTATGTATTGCGCACATTTACTTATGACACACTGTAATGCTGTGTACTCCAGATGACCTAGGAAAATATTAGCCTATATCGGAGAGAGGGGGCTCCTCATTGCTACACTATCAGTATTTTTATGATGTTTCCGTTAAAACGAACCTGCTCATCTTCCGTGCATGGTAAGATAAGATTATGTGGAGTATTACTTGTAATCAGAGATGGTTATATTCATTGGTCTATCGCTTGGACTATAATGTCAATGGTTTCGTCAATTAGAACTTTCGTAAACAAGGACGTAACATCAAAATACATCATGAATTTGTTTTTAACGTTGATATCTAGAATTCCGTTAACAAACCAAAAAGAATCGACAACCGAATAATTACCGAGCAGTATGCGCAATGTTTCCAATATACGGGAAAACCATTTAGTCAATGCACGGGTTAGAATAAGAACCATACGTATTTGGGACCTGAAAATAAAGCTGTTTATCTGAAAATCCTATTACAGAGGAATGCAGTTTCCTGCACAGCACATAAGAAAGTTGAAGCGACATAAAATAATAAATAAAAACAAATAAATAAAACTGTCACACGATAGATTCACGTGCCGATAAAAAATTCCAAGAATGCTAACAATAAATAGGTTAGAATATTATCTATGTTGCAAATCACGTGAGATGTAATCAGTGAATTTAATTCAACCATTGTTCTTCAAACCCTAATATTTAGAGACCCTAGTTTTAGCCAGATTCCAGTCTGAACAGAGCTACTATTAATTATTTAGTAATATTATTCACCATTCAACATGTTTAACATACGTTCTACAAAAATTTTAAAAAAATTATCCATTAGTATTAAGTGCGCCCAGTTAGGGTTAGCTAGTAGTGATATCCCACATTTGCTATCAGGAAATCTCTAAAAAGACATTTCTAATCTGCAGATTGAGAGATAAGCTGGTTAATATAGCTACATATCCATTTTCTTCAAAGCATCCATCGATAGAAAATTAATTGTTATCAATTGTAAATATATGACAGAAAGATATCAAATCGGTATTGTCACTACAAAGGCAAAGTAAAAGGACCCAAAATTGCCTCCTATTGAAATGTTAAGCCAACATTGTCCTATATAAAATACAAATGTTATACCTTTGCAGTTTCAAAGTTTGACAAGAAAAAATATAAAAAATATTTAAGAGAATAAATGGTAACAATTCGAAGCCATCAACGACACCGACAATTGTCTCCGGCACCAACTAACCTGTTTGTCCTCAAACACAAATTTTTGCACCAACAGAAGTAGATTCAACTCAAGCTGAAAATTGTTCTGATTGGCTGGGAAGCGTGATCATCGTTTTTATCGAATGCGCGACTTTCTTTCGTGGGTGGTCGATTTTCAGTCTCGGTTCGGCAATGCTCCGATTGATCCCAATTTCCAAGTACGCGTTTTGTTCGGCTTCGTAACGGCTTGGTGCTGATTCGTTCCCTCACTCCGAAGGCTTCCACGCAATTCGTAATCACCACTGGAAATGGCCATTGGTACTAGGTGTGTGATTAGCGGCCAGATGATGGAACGGGGAAGACCGTTCCAAAAAGTTGACAGTCAACGAAGATTAGATCATACCTCATTTGCAATTGTTAGTTTGAATGATTTTGAAGCTCTCGGAGGAAAGAGATGAATCAGCACCGAGCCACCACGAAGACGAAATCGATGCGTACTTGGAAATGAGAATCAATTGGATCTTTGCGAAACTGATAGTACAAATCTAATACTCACGAAAGAAAACAGCTGATACTCTAAACTTTAAGATCGCATCACGCAAACATTTAAGAAATAGTTGACGCTGGAAATGCAGTTCTATCTAATCCAGGTAGTATGACCACGTTTTAGTACCTCATATCCAGTACCATTTTACGAATTATAATAGAACAAAGTACACTTCTCAATCGGCAAGTTTGAAGCAGATTACTGTATTTTATTCGAATTCTGAATTCCGGTACTGGAAATGAGATACCGAATCGTCATTCAACCAAGATTAGATCCAAATTCACTTCCAGTGGTTAGTACTAATGGGGTAGATGCAGTCGGAATGAGGGAACAAAAAACGTACCAGGCCGAACTCAACGCGTACTTGTAAATGTGAATCAACCGGATCTAGCTGGAAATGTTGCCTGCTACCAATGATCTGCCCAACGAAGATGAAGCCTTGTATTCATAGGCTGATTGACGAGCAAATTTCGATACCTTGGTTTAGACGGATGCAGTAGTAGAGTGAGTTCACGCTTATTGAAGCACATACCGAGATTGTGTGTGCACAATAAGGAAGGTTTGGCTGGTACGTCCATATGTAAGCATACTTTGTCGTGAAAAATGCCGGAGTCCAACAAAAGCGCTTCCTAATTTAGCGGTGATCACGACAAATTGATGCGCAGCAATGTGCAAACAAAGGCAACAATTTTGGCTCATCAACATTACCATTTGCCTTTCCCAACCCAATGCAAAGCTATGCTTAGTTGTGTTTCTTATATGTGCATTTTTTAAATAACTTTTACAGTGTACTATTTATGAGGACAGCTTTTTCTAGCTAAACAAAAGTATTGTTTAAATTTTGACAGTAAAAAATGAGCTTCTGACACTGGAGTATTTTTTTTGTCAACTTGCGTTGTCTAGACATTTGAAAAGTGCGCATGGCTACTCCTTTTTGCAATCAGTGGTTTGTGTTATCATCGCACTAATATAGGAAAAGTACTAACAAACCGGCTAAACAGCATTGCAACAGCGCCAATCAATTGGTGCGTTAGTTCCGCATAACTATAAAAAAAGTATATTTATTCCTGGGCTCTACACAAATATTCGCTCGCCCATTCCGCGTATTGAATTCAGAACGTTCTACTTCCGTTCCCTCTATATACAACAGTCAGATTATAAATGTTGTGTATTCAATGCTCTGCTTGTTGATCATTAATACTTCAAATGCTGGACATGTTTTATTTGATTCAAAATCCATTCTGTGAGGTAACCAACGAACAGATCAATTTTGCTTTACAAGTTCAACGAGTATAAATGTAACCTGTAACAATTGGCTTTCGTTGAATTTTCCGAAAAAATGTTTTAAACTTCAAAGGGACGTTCTGCAACCGATGTTAAACTTTCAGCCCTTTTTTATGTCTTAATGAATGTGTGCTGTCATTTTGCTGCCTAATATTTACAAGAAAGCTAAATTCATCCTCTGTTGCATCAAACATTTATGTGGACACACATGTGTACTATTTGTATTTTACTGAATCTTTTTAGTTATGTATACACATATACATTCACGTGCGTGACGTGCGCCTATTTAATGATATGACAACAATTGTTGTTAAATCTTGGGTAAAACCTGGGGGGTTTGAGTGAAATTTCACATGTGCATGGCTCGATCTGATTTCTCACTTTACCACTTACACTGACATATTGTTATGATGAGTGTTTTTGGTTTATAGGTCTCCCCTCCCCATCCGAAAATGTGAGGGTGACCTCGATTACGTCATTTCCCATTGTGAGTATGGAACAAAACGTCTAGTAGTTGTAAATAGCAAGTTCATATTCAGCCATTCTAGGTTCCATTGTTGGATGGATATAACAGTTATTGATATGCACAAACACACAAACACGTGACACGCAACTATCTAGCGAAAGGACGGTCAGAAGTTCAAATGAAATGGCCAGAGGAAGTATATATATATGTATATATATTATATATATATATATATATATATATATATATATATATGTGTCATTAGGTAGTTTTTGTGAACCTGAGTAACAACTAATTCAAATACGACTAGTTTGATAAGCTGAAATCAATATAAACGAAAGGTATAATCTCATGTGCACATTTGGGTCATGCTTACTGGTGACTCGTCAGTAGGAGCCGATATTTCACCCTTTACCCACTGTATATTTGGGTAAGGAATGGTGGATAATTGTATGGAACGGTCCCTCATACGATTGGATATTCAAACAGTAATGGATTCGATTAACTATGGATAATATATACCGAGCATGTAAAATGTACCAGCACAATAGTTTACAAAATGCACAAACTGTACATGGTATCGATGCAGTAAAAACAGTACACTGCTTCAATCTTGACAATTGAGCTGTGTACTTTGTTTTATTAGAATTCTGAAAAGGGTCCTGGAAATGAGGTACGAAACTGAACAACTTCTACTAAAGCAAAACCTCACACTCTGGTCTTATTTGAACCATTTTTCGCATTATAAATAAATGAACTTGATAGCAATTTGCACAATCTTGTGGTATTTTTGTCCTCGTTCAATGAAAAATTTAATAAGTTTCTATTCGAATTTGTAAATGACCAATATATTTGCATTTTATTAGATCGATTGCATTGAATATTATCAGTTATTTTCTATACATGCATTATTTTCCAATGTGACAAGATAAGTATGCCAATGCGAATAGGTTCTTTCTTTTCAGTCAGAAAAAGTTTTACATACACAACAAAAATTATTTTGACATTTGTTGATTATTACTGGGATCGACACGCTTGATGTCTTCTTCAAACTTCGAATTGCTCTTTTCAAATACACACCAATTTTTACACCACCAACTAACACGGAGACTAAATTGGCATTCGTATATAAATTATATACGTTTTATCAATGCTTGCCATGAATGTTCCTTTTTTAAACTGAAAACGTATATTTAAAACAAAATAGCCCAGATACATCCATTAGAGACATGGAATTCTTTATGGCTTAAATTGAAGATATGGCTTGCATAGCTGGCTATTACTTTAGCAATTGTGTACTAGGAGTTGTGCACCTAGTGACAAATTAGTTCAAATATGACCAGAAGACTAAACCACGAAACGAATGTGTACGCGATTTTACGCTTTGGTTTCTTCTTCTGGTCAAATTGAAATAATTTGGTACTAGGTGCGCAAAACATAATACACAATTGCATATAAATTAGTTCTCCACCACAAACAGTATCTAACTGTTATATATTTCATTTAATGATGTCATGATTACCGCGAAATGTGATAACTGATATCGATCAAGGCCAGAGTGTAAGGATTTACTGGAGTAACAGGTGTTCAGAAATAGTTGTAATTCTCAATTTCGGTGAACTTTAACATACATTGATATCCATCAGGTTGGTATCGTGTACCGACTCGGTAACCATAGTGTTAGTACCATGTACCTTTTCGGTACACATGTTGGTATAGGTTACTAACACAATAGGCATATTGTTAGTATCCTTTACAGACTCGGTATATATATTATATAGTGTGAGTTAGCGTTGAAGTCGCATTGTCGTAGACTTTATATGACGTTAGCTTCACTATTGCAGGTTTACACATACGTCTAGGAGATTGTACCGTCCTATTATTCCACATTCCTCGCCCACATATATAGTAGGTAAAGGGAGTAATACCGGCACCTACTGATGAGTCGCCAGTAAGCACGAAACGAATGTGCACATGAGATTATACGTTCCGTTCATGCTATGTTTGGTTTATCCTTCGTGGCATATTTCAACTAATTTGTTGCTAGTTGCGCAACAGCTAATAAAAAATTACATAAATGTTAGTTCCCCACCACAAACAATATCTATATCTAACTTTTGTGTATTGAATTGAATTATGTCATGATTACCGCGAAATGTGATAACTGATATCGATCAAAGTCAGAGTGTATGAATTTATTGAAGTAACAGGTGTTCAGAAATAGTTGTAATTCTCAATTTCGGTGAACTGTAGCATACATTGAATTCCACTGTGTTGGTAACATGTACCAACTCGGCAACCATAGTGTTAGTACCATGTACCTTTTCGGTACCATAATGTTGGTATCAGGTACTGACACAATAGCCATAGTGTTGGTATCCTTTACAGACTCGGTATATATATTATATATAGTGAGTTGGCTTTGAAGTCGCATTGTCGAAGACTTTATATGAAGTTAGCTTCACTGCTGCAGGTTTACACATTCGTATAGGAGATTGTACCGTCCATTTTCCCACATTCCTCACCCAAATATATAGTGGGCAAGGAGCGTAATACCGGCTCCTACTGATGAGTCGCCAGTAAGCACGAAACGAATGTGCACATGAGATTATACGTTCCGTTCATGCTGTCTTTGGTTTATCCTTCTGGTCATATTTTAACTAATTTGTTACTAGGTGCGCAACACCTAATACACAATTGCATATATATTAGTTTTCGGCCACGGGAACTTGGTAAGTACCACATGCATATACGAATTTAATAAAATTTACCTATAAGGAAATAATATAAAATAAGAGCTTTATGTTAAAATAAATGAAAAATTTTAAAGTGAATTACATGTTAATGAACTGAACCTGAATGTCTTACTTTTGCACCGGTATTTCATAAATTTTAGGGTGTTCGCCCACCTTGTCTTCTATGACCAAATCCGAACAGCTTTTCCGACCCTTTGATAATGCTTTACTAAATATTGGACCTAATGTTTTGTCAACTGACATAGCATTCATTGCGCTTCCTAAAAATTTTAACTCTAACGATTCTCTCCGCATAATCTTGTTAGATATTTACTTTAGCAGAATGCAATTTGCTTACATCCAAACCCGCTGATTGTATGGTGAGTTTCCAATAAATGGTGAGCCGATCTTATTTATTAAAGTGACCGTACTTGCATGCATTTTCATATTTTACTTGTGTAACTTTAATCGGTCGCTTGGTTTTTCCAACCTACACTTTATTACAACAACAGTAGGGAATTTACTAAACACCAGATGTATCCAATGATGGGATCTTTACTGTTTGACTGGTAAATGCACCGCATAGTGCACAATTTTGCTTTAAAATGTTCCATTTTTTATATTTCACGGCCAATGTTTTTACATTCTTTTCCGACCCGGAATTAGGTATAAGCCAACTTTTTTATATTTAAGAATTCTAGACCTCAATCGATAGCATTTAATTAGACATTACATTCGGGGTGTATTTCCGAGTATCTACCTTTTTCTGTATATATCCCATTGAAGACAATCAAATTTTATAATCAACTTGACGTCTAAAATTGGTCTAATCTCATTTATCTCTCTTCGTAAAGTCATTTTGAAATCATTCATTCAATAAGCCAGTTCAACATTGTTATTTAATTTATCTACACGTTATTTCCACGTAATAAATATGTTATCCACGTGTTTAACAAAAGTGATGCTTTTAAAAGTGTACTATATAAAAGTGTCGACACCAAATAGTGCAGAAATATATTATCTACCGAAACTGCTTGACGTTGTCTTATGAGAACATCAAAAGCCTGTTTTAAAATACATTACGGAACCTATAATTGGTTGACGCCCTACAAATGTTAACTAACGTAATTATACCATTTATTGTATCGTGTTGGTATTTCAAGGTTATCTTTAAGGAACCAATACAAGCAAACAAATGTCCATTAGAGGAACATATTGCCACTCATCGAAACTACATCAAATAATCACCAGTTTATCCACCTCTTTAAGTTTATACTGAGTAATTTTATCAATTAAATTGTATTTATTCATAAATGTATCTTGTAACATAAACGTATATTATCTTATGCTACTGCAAATTAACTTCAAGTTCTTATAGGCTGGAGAGTTTGAATATTTTGAATAATTCCTTTTGGTTTCCATTTCCATAAAATTTTAATAAACCATAGACCCTGGGCGGACGTGTTTCCCGTTTTATGTGGAGTCACCTTTCACGGTGACCAATTACTTTTGTGTTGTAATCATTTAAGCAAATGAATAGTTGAACTTCGCTTTGAATTCTATCCGTAGGTTGTGCGATAATTTTTTGTAAATATTTGCCTTATAAATTGTTCGCACATCTTTCGGTTAAAATCAGTTTTATTCTTAAGAACTATAGCTCCTCTTTCTTCAGATTTCAGGCAAATTTAATCGTACAACCTTAAATATTATATTAGTTTTTTTTAGTTTACTCTACTAATAATTTTACTAGGTTCATTTCGGAGTTCATCGTGTCTTTGTTTGGATAAAAGTGTGCTCTCTCATAGGCCACGATCATAATTTCATTGCTTGAAACATCTACTTCCGCAAATTCCGTACCAAGTCCACAGTTAAGCAATCCTAATTTATTAGCAGGGAAGTCTAATTAAGAATGATTCATATTTAAATACTCTGGCTTTAAATTTCTGCTATTTTATCTATACTTTGGTGTAATGAACCCTGGATGATTTAACGTTTTAGTATGCCTGGTTAAAACTTTTATTTATTTCATTATAAGAGACAGCATCAGTGAGTATTTAAATGCTACTGTTCTCTTCTTTAATCAAAATTGAAATCACATAAAATTTCATCTTATGCTTTATTAGTTCCCACATCCGTTCTTTCACATTGAATACTAAAGTTCTTATTATGTAATACAAAGCTCATATTTATGATATTTAACATAAACATTGTACTCAAAACGTATTTGTCACTCTAAAGCAGTTTTGAATTATATTCTCCAAAATACAAAAATTTATAGACGAACTTTTTTTTTCGATATGCGTAATTGTTGAAGAAACGATGTAAGACATGCTGCGCCTATATAAAATCTCAGTCAATCTCTGAATGATTTTTGCGTCGAGTAACGTTGTTACATTCTTACTAGACACTTACTTGTCCAACAATAGTTTAACCATACACAAGTGGCCTTTTCCAAAATCTGTGCTACTTATTTTAATAAAAAACGAAGTTCTACAACATCAACTAACACCGAGTCTAAATGAGAATTCGATCATAACTTTTACGCTTTGATTAATGTCTAGAAATGTAAACCATAATTGTTTTCCTGTTAGTTTATTCTATATTTTTTACAATATTAGCAAAGGGTAGGAAACGCTATTGGGAAATTAATATGGATGAACCGAGGTGCGAACGCCATAAAATTCATGACCTACGGGTCTGGAAATAAGACCTTTTTGTTCTACTGATTTAAATTTAATTCGCGTTAAAATCTTTCATTTTTGTATACTTCATTGTTTTTATTTGAAATTAATTCACAATAAGGAAATTTAATTACCATCTTACAGTTTTCTCTGCTTAAGACTTATTTTTTCAGATTCTTCGTTAATCTCAGTACTCTTTGGCTTTAACTGCATTCCATTGTTGTATTGCCTATTTGGTTCAACAAAATTTTTACTTACATCATAAAATCGAAGAATTCCTTTACTTTTCTTCTTCTCTGTTAAAGTTAATTTTAATCGAAATAGATTTTTTATCATTAGCTCTGTTGACATCTTTATAATTTTGTATCTTGCATCCAATGCGGTCTACTGATTTGAGAGTAATCCTACATTTTTATTGTAACGTAAGTGCCAAATTCATTTTAAGGATTAATATTCACATAACTGGCTAAATTCATACTCGCTTATATGAAGCATATCGTTGATGTAGATGCTACAAACTTTCATGTCTGCTAAGTATGTGTATAGACTATTTTGTATATTAGTTTACGTGTCTGTGTGCATAGTGTTTGGTTAAGAAATATACACTTTCAAGCTAGCAATCGAGCAATAACTGTTTACATTTACTATAATCAAGGTTGCGATCTTGATATAAACACCTGACCCATTATGTGCATACATATGTCAGTATAAACTAAGAATTGTATAGTGTGGAAAAGTCAATTCATCCAGTAGACCGGTTTCGTCCTTATTGGGGACTCATCACGTACTGGCCGCGGACTGGGCTCGAACCTGGGCACATCTGCTTCGGAATCTAGTGCTCTAACCACTGAGTTAACCTGACGCACGTTACACATAAATTTCAGTTATATGCTAACTAATGTTTCGTGGTAGGCCTTTCATTTAGGTGAACCACGTTAGTAGGGAAGTGGTATTGAAATGAGCATTTATACGGTTAAAAAACATTGGTGATTATATGAAGATCGCAACCTTGATTATAGTAACATTTCTCACCACCCCCGCAACCAATGTTCGTTTAATTGTTTACACTGATTGAAACCAAATAATTTATACACGAATTTTTATTTGGACTCTGTGTTTGTTGGTGGTGTAGAAATTGGTTTGATGTCTAAACAACGAAAGCGTGTCGCTCGAAATACAAATTAATATATATCGAGAAGAGATAGTCTGTACGTATATTATAACTCTTTCTTAGAATAATAAGAAAGTCTACTACTAATGGAACAACATAGCCCTGCGCAAAAATCATGTAATAAATATACCGATGTCAGCATGAGCGAAAAGTGTATTCACGTGTTCACATGCGTTTTAAGCTTGATGGCCACTCATCAGCAGGTAATGGCATCGCGCGACAAACTCGCTTTATATTTATTCTAGAACTACGTGTGTGCGATTACTAGTGGGGATAGTTGCATTACAACATTCACGTCGTTGTATATAATTTCAGCTTAGTACTAATTAGATCAGGTTACATCCGTAGGTGAAAATAAAACTGAGCCTTATCAACAACAAAATAAAGTCAGGCTGCACGCAACCAAATCACTATTCCTATTAATATATATCTTTTTAAACGAGACCTCCCGCGGCAAATTTGAATTTGACGAATTGGAAAAGGCAGTTACAATCCGGATGCCTATTCATGGATGCGAACTTAATATAAACACCTGACTCATTAAGTATATGCATTTGTCAGTATGAACTAGGAATTGCATAGTGTAGAAAAGGCAATTCATCCTGTAGACCGGTTTCGTCCTTATTGGTAAAGCAGAAATTTGTTTGAACAACAAAATGCCTGCTAAGCATTAATGTGGACTGTGTATGTTGGACTTGCAGATTAATAATTTAGCAAGTCCTAAACCACATCTGATTGAGCATAGCTGACGTAGAGAAAAGATTGCTTGTAAGAATAAAGCTTCCGAGCGGGTAGATTTAACAGTTCTTATGGAAGCAAGAATTGAAAACTACTCCACACATCGCAAGCAGTCTGTTTCAGCATTCTCTCTGAGCAGTTATTGTCCGTAAATGTGCACTTCTCCACTTCTGGTGTGTTGTTGTATAATGTATACATGCAATCTAAATTAACCCGCATTGCTTTTCAAAACGTAATAAATATATTATCAGATATTTTAGGTGAGGTGAGATCTGGCGAAAAGGAAAGGGCTCCTATTTGAACACGGCTAAATAAGCCTGACTTTCTATATAGTTTTGCTTTAATAAACGAAGTATTGCACAATTGACATTTCTAAAACCCAAAAATGGTTAAACAAAAAATTGTGCATAACTGACGGTTGGTTTGTCATGTTTGCAACTGCTTAAAGTAGGATTTTTGATAATTCTGTCTGGTTTAGCCTGATTATAGTAAATTTAAAGAAATTTACATAAATTGCTAAAATGAAATGTTATTTCAGTTTTAGCTTTGCAAAGTCATTTTGCGATAGAATGCGTCGACTACAGGAAAAAGGTCTGAACAAAATTTGATTAAATTTGAGAAAAATAGATGGAGATGAAGGTTTGTTGAAAATTGGCATAACAACAAGGTAAGTAGGCACATTTAAACGCCTATAGACACACATATCCGTTCAGAATGGGCAATTTTATCAGTTAATACAGGACAATTCATTTGGCTAACACGAGTTTATCAAATTGTTATTTATCAATGGTAGTACACTGTAAAGTATGTTTGCTAACCTTTGACTATGCGCTTGGACTTGATTTAGTACAAAATGATAAACCCATCTTTTTTTAAATCGTTCCCTCTGTCAACGTTGGATTCTAATTAAAAGTATGCAGACTATTGCAAACAGTCACACGTCCATGGACACATGCAGAGAAACGCACGCAATTCATAAGAACTATTAAAGTAGAAAACAAACAAAAGTAGCATCCTTTTAGCTTAGAATTAATTTTAGTTATCAATTTCGATAAAATTTAGCCCACCTCAAAATCCATTTTGTTGGTACTCGGTCCACACTCTATATTTTTAGAACCATTAGGTCAGCACCATGTACAGTCTTTATGGATAAACAAACTGCAGCCGGATTTATACAAGCAGAAGATGCATAGTCAGGCGTTGGGCTTGAACTGGAGGTAATGCACGAAATTGATTGGTTGTTTACCTTAGTTCATACTTTCTCCGTGTTTACATTTTCTATTTCGTTTTAGCCTTTCAATTTATATGTAAGCAGGTGTTAGTTTATATTTGATGCTACGAGTTGGCTGTGAAGTCGCACTGTCGAAGACCTTACATTAAGTTAACTTCATTACTGCTTGACTAAACATTCGTATAGTAGTTTGTACCACACAACTACTCCACATTACTTGACCAGATATACTTATGGGTATAGGGCGCTGTACCAGTTCCTACCGATGAGTCGCCAGTAAGCACGAAACCAATGTACACATGAAATTATAACTTCCGATCATGATGTCTTTGGTCTATCCTTCTGGTTATATTTGAAATAATTTGTTACAAATTGCGCAATACCTCATACACAATTGCATATATATATATATATATATATATATGTATATATATATATATATAAAAGTTCTCCGCAAAAATCATTATCTAACCGTTATATATTTAATTAAATGATGTCATGATTACAGCGAAAATTGGTGACTGATATCGATCAAGGCCAGAATGCATGGATTTTCTGAAGAAACACGTGTTCAGAAGTATTTTACGCAATTTTGGTGAAATTAAGCCTAACACGAAATCCTTTGCTTTAACACCAAGAAAAGATTGGGCATTTTAAAAAAAACAATGAGTTCGGACACAAACTAACCAATTTGTCCTAGGTACTGCAGTTGTATATGAAATATAAATTGCAGTATTTTAGATGTTTGTGAACATGTCCCTGATTAATTACATAAAGAAAATTAATTACAACACTATTCTTGTTTTTGTTATTCAAACGTTTATTAAATAAATGCACGTGACAAATAAACTGTATCAATGAAGTTTGATAGCTTGATATTAATATCAATTGCAAAGTTTATCCAAACTTAGATTATCATCCAACACCCGGAAATTACACTTAATGAGTTATGCTATCCGGAATCATATTTACGACTAGGACAGAACGATGTAAACCACAGACATGCGAACTCAACAATAGATTAATGCTAAATTTTAAACAGAAAACGCAGTAATTGTCCCTGGGAAATCAGCCCTATTTCGAGCATTTTCTGTCGATTGCATGCCTTAAAAGTTATTTTGAATTATTTTAAATTAAATCAACTATCGTCGGATCCAGGTGCATGGCGTTCAACGCAAACGAAATCTTTGTCGCAGGCTCTGGCCTTCTGGCGCCTTTGCACTCTCGATTGCGTCAATCGATTGTTGGAAAATTCGAACGGGAAAACGGAATGACATTCGTGAAAAGCATTCAATCGAATTTATGACAGGCATTCCACGACCTTAACGCCATTAAACATTGCGCGTCCCGGTACGTAGTGTCGAGCTCTATGGATTCGAAGCAAATGCTTTGGATTCCAAAGTTCTTCACCAAAGCACATGTTTTAAATATGTTGTTTCCCATTAATTCTTAAATCAATACCAAGTAGATAGATAGGTTGTAATATATTAGTTAATTTCTGTGTTATTCGAGCATTATTTATTCATTCTTTTGTTTAGTCATGTGTCGATCTGTTTTTTTTAAATTTTTATTTTCAAATCTCCACATATTTTGTGCTCTTACTTAATAATGATTAAACAATAAATATAAAAGTGAATAAAATTTATTTAATATTCAACTTAATGCCGATGAGAGTAATTTAAATTTGTGTCATTTATTTCACCATGGTGTGTCAATCTCTTGTTTAATTAGGAAAAAAATAGCTGCAAAAAATATATATTAATATTGGTAGCCTTCTGTTTTTCAATTCATTTTCTTCAACCATGCGTTAATAATAGTAGAGTATTGGTTTCATTTAAATTAGTCACTAAAATCGCACAATTATAACCAACCAAACGAATCATGCAATTTAGGTTTCAATAGTGAGTCGTAACTGCGCAATTATCACCCATTTGGTGTCTTCTTGTGTGTGTGTATTCTGGTTTAATAGACGTAGAGGTTTTCCTCCTCGTTGGGAATAATCACGAAGATGAAGTTCTGGACTCACTGTTCAATAGTAAAAAACAATGTAGACCGGTGGGTGTTTAGCTAACACTCAGTGCTCTTTGAAGGTGAATATCCATAATATTCAAGGTGAAAACGCATACGAAACTCTTATTACAACCAACGATCACGACCAGCGCAATCCATGATTTTTTAAATGTATTATATATATATATATATATATATATATATATATATATATATATATATATATATATATTTATAATTAGGAAGAAAAACCACATAAATAACAAAGTGGATAAAGGCCATTTATTTCATGAATACTAATCATCTCTTATACAATCATACAAATTTATACATTTTGGGTTTTCAATTGTTTATGCTAGTGGTAACAAATCTGACTCGTTTTTACTGCTGTTTCTTGTTTTGGCTAGTTGGTGAGTGTGTATGCGTTTGTGTTTGTGTGTATGCGTATTTGCATGTAAAGGTCATTCTCGTAGTATTGTGATGTCTGAGATCTGGTCATTATTGTTTTGATGGCTTGAGAATTAACTATTTGTGCGCATTGTTCACTGTTACATATACAAGTGCTATTTTTCCCAGTGTAGTTGATCGTTTCACCTTGTTGCGCAAATTCGTATTTTTTACATGGTAACAGCGCCAGTGTTGATTGAATTGTTGAACGCTCATATTGTTTGGTAACTTCTGTCACCGTATGCGCCTCTGTTATTTCCACTTCAGTTTGTTGCCAATCAGATTGTATGTTTGTTGATTTTAGTCGAGGGCCTGTTTGTTCTTGACTGGATACTAGTAGATTGTTGTTGAATTTTGTTATTCTTGGCCAGTCGATTAGAATATCAGGTTGATGAGACTTTTGAATATTAAGGCCAGGTGCTTGTCGTCATATATATATATATATATATATATATATATATATATGTGTGTGTGTGTGTGTGTGTGACGAAAGCTACAGAGGTTTAATGTTAGTTGCTTCACAGAAATTGTGCAGTCGACATCTCCTGTGGATTACAATTTATACGAGACCACTAAACATGAGAGCTGCGGATCCAATATCGCTTTCGATATGATGCATTGCGGTTTGATCCTTGCTAGTCAGTTTGCCGACGTACTCTGATGATGGCCATGGGAGTTTGAAAAGCGTCAGTACGTGTGACTGTCGGAAGCTTTGATATTTTTTTCGACTACTAGTTAAATACAAAGTGATTGGAAACTCATATTTAAAAATTGTTACCACTACCGGCGCAATCATTGTTTGTTTAATTGTGTTACCTATATTTGTATGTGGAGAAAGATGAAAAAGATAAACGTTCGTGACTGCATAGACATTGTGCTGCCGACATTTTGAGACAAGTAAAACGTATGCCAGACTACTAGAGGTGAGAGTCGTATATCTAATTTTGCTTTCCATATATATGCAATGCGGTTTGATCTTCGCTAGTCAGTTTCCCGTTGCGCTCTGCTGATGATAATGGAAGTTCGAAGCGCGTGAGTACGTGTGATTGGCGGGTATTTTTACTAAGTTGTTCTACGGTGGTTAAATACAATTGGATTGGTGTTTATTTGGAGCTCGCCAACTTGATTTAAAGACGATGAAGCTCGTCGTTTCTCCGTTAAATGATTTGGCTTAACATGTTTTCAACTATGTTAGTTAAATTATACAACGGCTTCATTTAGCATGATAAAATAAAGCAGGTGGTTTTCGAAATGACACAGAAATATTCGGATGCTTAGCTGCTTTCACGATGGAACTTTAAAATATAAAGTTTTGCAAATTTTAATGTATGGAAAATTGTTTCGTAAGGCAATAAATAAATTGGACCGATCAAGATAAGACGGATACAAGTGCATTAAGTATGTCCTAATACAAATTACTGGTGTTTCTTGTTTCTCATAGCATTTTTTCTTTTTATGTCATTATATATATATATATATATATATATATATATATATAAGGCTATTGCTTAACCATATTAACAAATGTATTCAGACAGCCATTTTTTGTGTTGCAAATTCAATTCGTAGACTGACTACCGCAATCTACCGGTACAAATTAAGTGACGCATCAGAACGTGAAACCGTGCGAGGTAGACAGTGATTGAAAAACTATTAGTGTCACAACCAACATTAGTACGCCAGATGCACTAAGATAGAATAGGTTTCCCATGAAAACTTGAATTTTGGCTAAGAATGTCTGAACAATTGGAAAAAGAGGTTAAGAAATATGTGAACTATTCGGCAAGTTCCACAACTTGCCTAATTTTTTTACCAATCCTTAATTGAAGTAAAATAGCACTAAGAGAATCGTTTTTACTAAAGTAAACATTGTCTTTATCATACTATCTTGCTTAATGCGAGTACGAAGGTCATAGTTATGTAAATATGTACACAAGTATAACACATATCAATAATCTACGGTCAACTGCAATTTTTGCGAGACTACTAGAAGTGATATTCGTGAAAGCCTTGATATAAGCACCTGACCCATTAAGTACATGCATTTGTCAGTATAAACTAAAATGTTTATAGTGAAGAAAAGGCAATTCTTAGTTTATACTGAAATGTAAGTAATTAATGGTTCAAGTGCTTAAATCAAGATCGTAACCTTGATTACAGTATTTTTTATTATTGCCCGCGCAACCAATGTTCGTTTAAAGCGAAAGCCTGCTGAAAACTCAATCTGTCAATACAAGAATAACCAGATCTGACACATGTCTTTGTAATACAATAAAAATAACCCCTACACATACACACACGGCCACATTGTCACACGAACTCACAAATCAACCCGCAATAAACCACCAACAACGAAATGGAGGTGAAACTGATAATCAGATCTGTTTTTATCCACTTAAACAAGTAAAAACCCGGAATTTAAGCAAATTAAACATTTTAATATGCATTTGAATAATCTAGAAATAAACAGACTATTATCAAAAATGTAAATTAACTGTTATTAAAAGTGTTCCTTGAAAATAAGAAAATACTATATATATATATATATATATATATATATATATATATATATATATATATATATATATATATATATATACATTGTACCCTTCCTATGTGCAAAAACAAAAAGAAATTTTATCAGATACAAGAAACATTTCTTTCTCATTATCTCCTCAAGTATCTATTAATGAACATATCTTTATATATAAATTGGAAAGCAAAACAAGATAGAAATATGTGAACATAGAGAGAGAGAGTGTGTGAAAAACGGAAACCAATCAATTGCGTGCGTCACATCCAGTTCAAGCTCAATGCCTGTTCATGCTTTTCTGCTTGCATAAATCCGGCTGCAATTTGTTTACTCATAAGGCTTTGTATGTGACCAGCTCCCTTTTGTTATTGCATTTAGTAATTATTTTGAATGCTACGTCTGGAGAACATACGTGCGACGTTTCGACGTTGTGTTGCGCAATTGCAGATATGTATTCATCATTTGATTCAAAACAGGCGTTTAAGTTACAATGTTCTCTCATCCGTCTGGTCGATCTGCCTACGTAAGTTGATCTACAGCTTGCGCATGTATATTGGTAAATAATATTTGATATCGACATTAACGGATATTTCTCTTTGATTGCTGGTAACAGCAAGTGTGTTACCCTAAAAAACACTCGTAGTTTAATGTCTAATGTCTATCCCAGACAATTAATTGAATCAATTATTAAAAGCGGAATTAAACAGAAACAGACGTATTACGGGTTAGAAAAGTAAACAATCTACCTAAACAGCCCATTTAAGGGGGACGCAGTTTCCCGAATGGCACAATAGAAAGTTGAAGCAGCATCAACACGTACATTTAATGCAGCTAAACTACGTGTTTTATTTAGCATAACACACTTGCTGTTACCAGCAATCGAAACGAAACAGCCGTTAATATCGATATCAAATATTATTTACGAATATACATGCGCAAGTTGTCGATCATCCAGACGTTTAATCACTCGAATGAGAGAACATTGTAACTTAAACGCCTGTTTTAAAGATAGTATATATATATATATACATATATATATATATATATATATAAGAACAAACAATATCTATGAATATTTATTAATAAATATTATTTCTACCAGTATCTACAGCCATTGTTCTGGATTCGTTAGTATATTCGTTCGTCCAATCTCACTGTACATTTGTTGTAACCAATCTCCTCTTCGTTATTCTAGCCTTTGTTTTGCGTAACGTCATTTGGTGTGTCATCGCTTTCATTGTAATTGCGTCCGTAATTGATGTATGTGTCTTATTTTGCGAAGCGTTGGCTATTTTTAAAGGCATGTCAGTTATGTCTTCGTTCCAGTCCAATTTAACTTTTTTTGAATTATTTTCTGCACGTATAAACAGGGCTTCAGCTTATTAATT